>JAUZNC010008550.1:0-25892 GCA_034780395.1 Vannuccia rotundouncinata | reverse complement strand
TATGTACGTGGTGATCCTTTGATAGAAAAGGTATGGACGTGGTGATACTTTGATTGAACAGGTATGTACGTGGTGATACTTTGATTGAACAGGTATGTACGTGGTGATACTTTGATTGAACAGGTATGGACATGGTGATACTTTGATTGAACAGGTATGGACATGGTGATACTTTGATTGAATATGTATGTACGTGGTGATCCTTTGATAGAAAAGGTATGGACGTGGTGATACTTTGATTGAACAGGTATGTACGTGGTGATCCTTTGATAGAAAAGGTATGTACGTGGTGATACTTTGATAGAAAAGGTATGGACGTGGTGATACTTTGATAGAAAAGGTATGTACGTAGTGATACTTTGATAGAAAAGGTATGGACGTGGTGATACTTTGATAGAAAAGGTATGGACGTGGTGATACTTTGATAGAACAGGTATGTACGTAGTGATACTTTGATAGAACAGGTATGGACGTGGTGATACTTTGATAGAAAAGGTATGGACGTGGTGATACTTTGATAGAACAGGTATGGATGTGGTGATACTTTGATAGAACAGGTATGGATGTGGTGATACTTTTATTGAAAATGTATTTGTATATTTGAATTATGTTCCTTTTAAAAAGTGTTTTCATTAATTATTTATTGCAATCATAATTTTGATAATTTTTTTAGACCTGTTCTAAATTTCCTCCATCATTGTTGTAACATCCACAAAGGCATAAAATACAAGTAGCTTTCAGACTTCATGTTTGAGATTTTAGGACAAAATATGTATCAAGTCAACTAATTACAATTTAATTGAAGGAATTTTGACTTTATTTTGTTATTATGCTGGTATTTCTTAAATGATATTGTATATTTCATAACATTTATGTAAAACATTTTCAAATGGAATTATCCCTAATCAGATGTTGACGTGGAAAAGCCAGATGAAAAATCAATAATGACCTACGTTGCACAATTTCTTAAATCTTTTCCTGATGGTAAGAAGACTTCTTTGGATCAGAAGGTAACTGACGTTGTATGTAACAGATTTCTGCACTGATTAAATGTAACAGATACTTTTTGAATACATAGATTATTAAACTATTAAATTAATCAACTATTTAATAAAATTATTGTGATTATTATTGCTCAAGACTATTGTTGGATGTACAAAAATAAAAGAGATAACTTTCATTTACAAGTAAAGCTAATCATATATTAAAATATTATATTTCAACGATGTAAAGGCATTTGTCTTCTTTTTAGCCGACATCCAAGTTGCCCCAAAGATCTGATTCTGAGATGGATAGAATTAGTGCCGACTTCAGAAGAACGTTGACATCAACAACTGAATGGGTCAATGATATATGCAATCAAATTGCTGACATTGATCCCAGTGTTTACACCAAAAAGGATGTTTCCCTCAAAACTGCAAGTTTGAACGTGAGTGTTTATACAGAGTGGTAGTTTTTATTCAAGTGTAAACTATTTGAAATGTTCGTATTTTAGAGCATATCCCAACGCAAATTTGAGTTCAGCACAAAATTTGACAAATTGACAACCAAGATGAACAAGGCTGCTGACCAACTTGGCCCCGACTCCCGAAAAGGATTTCAAGACCAAATGGACAAACTTGAAAAGAAGTGGAACGATGTCCAGGAGAGGATTGAAGCGGTTAAGGTCCAACTAAAAGATCGGCTCAATGAGTTGGCTCGTTTGGCCTCCACAGAAGAAGAACTGTTTGATTGGCTGAAAAGTTCTGACCGTCGACTGAAAGGATATCAGAGTGGAAGCAGCATGGAAGAAAAGAAAGAGCTACTTGTTAAATTTGGGGTAGGTAATTATACATTTTGAGCGCTATCTTATGTACAATTTAATTATCCTTATAATGTTTATGTTAAATGGTTATTATTTATTCACTTTCAGGATAGTCATAAAGAAGTTATCTCAAAGCAGAAAGTTGTTGACGATTTTGTAGAAGAAAACGAAAAAATGTCATCCAATAAATCTGAAAATCAAAACGTGAATGAAATTAAGAGGTTGTTTAAAACGCTTCTTAATTCATCCAAGGTAAAAACTGAAAAATTTTAGAACCCGTCAATATTTCTATTTATGCATGTTCTTAACTTTTAAAGGGTATTATAAAAATTATTTATATTTTCAGGAAATGTTTGACCGTTGCACTGAAAATTTCAATAAACACAAACAATTCTGCACAATACAAACGGAATTTAAAGACCTTATTGCGGCAACCAAGGAGACATGTAAAGTTCTTGAAAGCTCAGCGTCGGACAAATCTACAGTTACAAAGAAAAAGACCGCTTTGGAAGCGTTCGCCAAACGTCGCAAAGAAGGGGAAGCCCTGCTGGCCACGCTGTCAAAAGCGGGCGAGCTGTTGTTTTCAGAAACTGGCGTCAAGGGTGTCACAGAATTAAAACGGGATATCAAGAGATCAAAGGGGGATTGGGAAGCGTTGTTAGCCAGCGTGCAAGCTGGCGAGAAGGAATTAGGTGATGCCACGGACCGGTTGAAGTCTGTTGAGAAAGAATTGAAAGACTTTAAAGCTAAGCTGGATTCTTTCGATACAAAGTTGACTTCTTTTAAAGAAAGTCTCGAAGGAAATACGATGGAGGCGAGTCAGGAAATCCAGTCTCGTTTTAGTGATTTGGAGCAAGAGGTCGAGACGTCCACACGCCTGTTAAGTCGACTCAACTCAAAGACACGGGAAATCGGGGATAAAGCGATGCTGGCCGAGTATCAAAGCCTCGATAAGCAATGCCAATCTCTTCTAAAGCGAGTGAAAAGTGGTCAAGATGATGTGAAGGAGAGACTGGTATTACACCGACAGTTCGGTGACGGGATGGAAGAATTTGAGGCATGGTACAAATCTGTAGATCGTCGTCTTAGAGATTGTCTTCAAGTCACGGAAGATCGAAGCTCGATTCAGCTAAATTGGGAAAAACTAAAGGTAAGTCGAAGGATACTTTTGTAAATTTTATTTATAGTTAAGTTTCGCAGAATAATGTTATCCGAAAAATAAATGTTTGACGTTATTCTATATTTCTTTGCATTTAAAGGACTTGGATAAAATTATATCCGAAGCCGACGAATCATTGAAACCGTTAGCAACGAAAGCAAAAAAATTGGGTAAAGCTTCACTAAAATCTTTAGCAGCTCTTGAGACCACCTGGAAGGAACTTCTTGCAAGTCTTCAATCCGCCCAAAAGCAATTGACCGAAAAGTTGAAGGAAATGAACGATGTAGATAAAGAATGTACAACAATTTCTTCTACTTTAGCAGATATTGATACACAAATTCGAGAAATGAAACTGGTGGCTACATTAGAAGAAAAAGAGGATCAGCTCAAACGAATAGTAAATTTTGTTAAAGATTCTGAAAGCGCTGCGGTTAAATTGAAACAATTAAAAGCTAAAATGGGAACTGCAGATTCCAGGAAATTAAATCAATTGACTGGAAAGTCTAAAACATTGCAAGAAACCTTATCGGAGCATCAAAACAAGTGGACGCAATATATCTCGAAGCATAAAGCGTTAAATTCTGAACTTCAATCCGTTGAAAAATGGATCAACGATTTTAGAAACAGATTCAACAAATGTGTTAACGCCAAAATTGAGAGCAAAAGTGATGTGGATGAAAAGACAATCGAGGTGGCAAATTTATTTCAAGAACAAGATAATGGATTCGATTTACTATCCGATTTATCTCAATCAATGAATTCTGTAATTGGGTCAACATCTTCAAGTGGACAGAATATTGTACGAGAAAGTGTTAGTGACATAAAAAGTCTTTGGGATTCGACGTTAGCAGATTTGGCCACAGCAAAGAGCAAATTCCAAAATACCATCAGCAACTGGGACCTTTACGACAACGAGGCCAAAGCTTGCCACCAATGGATTGACGACATGCAGTCCAATCTACAACGAAATAATGTTTCTGGTGATAGTTTATCGGACAAAGTGGCTCATGTTGAACGACTGAAGATTGTCTTTGTTGGGATTGTTAAATACCAAGGAACCATTGACGATCTACAGGAACGAGCCAACCAACTCGGATCGCCATCATCCAAGGCTCACGAGACATCAAAAGAAGTGCAAAAACACTTCGCTGTTCTGAAAAAAGCTGCACAATCGATGGTACAAGCGGCGGAACAAGCAACAGAGGAGCATCAGAAATATAAACAAGACTATGAAGGGTTGCTGGAAGAGATGAGAAATACTCTTGAAAATGACTTAAATCCGGACACTCTAGATTGCGATAAAGAACGAATGCAGGAAAAGTTAAAGTTATTGGATAACTATCAAAACGGTCCAGAATCCTTGAAAATTCGAATTGAAAATGTCATTAA
This sequence comes from Vannuccia rotundouncinata, assembly GCA_034780395.1. Classification (NCBI taxonomy): domain Eukaryota; kingdom Metazoa; phylum Platyhelminthes; order Proseriata; family Coelogynoporidae; genus Vannuccia; species Vannuccia rotundouncinata. Next base: position 21,540 of record JAUZNC010008550.1, on the reverse strand, counting down.
AAAGGGTCAGAGCCTATCATCCGATAAACTTTCTTCTGGGAATTCTAAATTGAGTAACGAAATTCAACGACTCGAAAAGGAGTCTTTGAAACTCTTTGAAGGACTTCAAGAACAGCACAAAAGGCTCCAAAGTTTACAACAGAAATGGACAAAGTATGATAAAGAACACGATAAGTTTTTTACTTGGATTAAAGAATGTGAGGACAAGATCAAGTCCGAAGGAGAACCACATTCTAATTTCGATGATAAGCAGTCTCATTTGGACGCTCATATTCATAAAGGCGAGGAAATAGCTCAAAGGTCTTCAGATTTGGAACGTCTTAATGGTCTCGCAAAAGAATTACTTCAAAATGCAACGGATCTGAAAGTAACCAATCAACTAGCTCTTATTTCTGCCAGATATAACGCCCTAAACGTTTCTTCGAAGAATCTTATAAACCGTTTACAGCATAATATTGAGGATCACAAAGAATTTATTGAAGCCTTAGCAAAATGTGAAAGTTGGCTAAACGATTTTTCCAAAGAAATGGACTCAATTGACAAGGACAAAAGTGATGATAAAGAACTTCTTCAGAAGCAACTTGAAAAACTGGAAAAGTTAGCTTTGAGAAAAGACGAAGGTCATGCTATTGTAGAGGCTGCATGTTCTTGGGGGGAGAAAGTTCTCTCCACTACTTCAACCAGAGGTAAAAAGAGAATCAAAACAGATATCGACAAGATATCGGACAAATGGGATCAGCAACTGCAACACCTGAGCAAACTGAAGGCGCGTCAAGAAGGAGCATTAATACAGTGGTCAGAATTTGATGACGGAATTGAAACCGTTCAGAAGTGGCTAAAAGAAACTGAAAGAAAACTTGGAACAGTTGAACTCAAAGAAAGTCTATCTCTTAAATCCATTTCTCTCCAAACGGCAAAAACTCATCTAAAATCAATAATAAGCTATCGTGCCACCATAGATGCCTTTGCTGGTAAAATATCCAGCGCTAATTTAGCGGCACAGTCACAAATTGATCAGTGTAAAACGAAATATGAGCACGTTCGTCGACTTGCAGAAGCCAACATTAAACACGTTGAAGCTTCTGTAGTGTCCCATCAAAATTTTACCAAAAGGCTTTCAGATCTGACTGGCTGGATCAACTTTCAGCAAGAAAAATTGATTCAGTGCCGTGATTCGTCCGGTGATCTAGCTGCTCTAGAAAGCCATTTAAGAAAAGCTGAAGAACTCCAAGAAGCCTTAAACGAGGGTCACAAAATTTTGCCGAAAGTTGTTCAACTTGGAGAGGAAACCTTGGGAACGACGGTAGTTTCAGGACACAGTAGTATTCGACAAGAAATGCAACTAGTTCGTCAGGATTTGGATAAATACGAGTCGGATTTAGAGGAAGTCCACAGTCACCTTGATATATGTCAAAAGTCTGCAGCCGAGTATCAAGCAAGTCACGATGCGTTGGCTAAATGGATAAAGGCATCTGAAACAAAGCTTGTTGGAGAACCTAAACTACAATCAACTGTATCTGAGAAAAAGGCACAAATAAATCGCTTCTTGCAGCAAAACCAGGACATTTCTTCCCATCAAGCGGAACTGGAAGCCGTTCTTACGAAGTCTACTCGCACTTCAGAAATTGTGAAAAGTTCTAGCTTTTCTCAGTCATCAACTCAAATACAATCTCGTTTTAATGCTCTTTTAAATCGATCTAAGGATATTCTTAAGCAAGTTCAAACTTTTCATGAAGATCAAATTGATTTAAATAATCGAATAAATGAGTTTTACGACCTGACAAATTTAATTCGGGACAGTTTAGCTCAATTGGATGCTCATTCTTCCGCCTCTAAAGATGATTTGGATCAGACTCGCAGCTTTTTAACGGATCTTGAAGGTCAGATTGACGATGGAGAAAATAAGTTTCAAGTGATTAATGATTTAACAGACAAGGTGGCCTCGTCGACTTCTCAAAAAGGAAAAAGAGTTTTAGTAGAGCAGCTAAAGAAAGTTAAACTCGAGTTAGAAAAGCTCAAAAAACTTTCTAAAAGCAATCGTTCAAATTTAGAAAAAAGAGTTTCGAATGTCGTTAAATTTGAGGGGTCATGTGACCAGCTAGACAATTGGTTAAATGATACTGAGGATAAACTTGGACGCACTGATCCTTCGACATTGCCAGAACTTTCGGATCGAATGTCAGCTTTGAAACGAGTTACTGCCTTGAAGAAAGAGATTGAGGATAAAAAGATCGCGTCAGAAAAAATGATTGAGGGAGCTAAGGACATGGGAGATTCTGACCTTACAACACGCGTCAAAGGCCTCAATCAACGATTTGTGAAGATTTTAGAAAATTGCATGTCACAAACTGACTTTTTGAAGAGTTCAATTGTTGGCCAGGAAGATTTCAGTAAAGCTGAGAAGAAGATTTCAGATTGGCATCAAGCAGCGAAGCGGAAGCTTCAGGCACTTCGCGAATTCGGAAAATCCAAGGATAAAGTCAAATCGAAACAAGTCGAACTACAAAAGTTAAAAAACGAATGTGAAAAAACCGGGAAGGTATTGATTCGTACGTTAGTGCAACATTCAGAAACCATCTCTAAGGCGAACGCCCCCAACGCCGACCAAGTTGAGAATAGTGTGAAACAGTGGTCCCAAGAACTTGATTTGTTGGTTGCAGCTACCCAAGAAATTGAAGATAACTTTGAAAATTTGACTCAATTATGGGAAGATTTTTCGAAATCATCTCGTCAATTCCAAAAGTGGTATGACGTCATGAATGACAAGGTTGGGGGCCTAATTGATGCGAGCACAGAAGGTTTAGACGCTACACTGGAGTCTACTAAACAGTATGAGGTATGCAAATATTTACATCTGATTTTATTTCTATTCGTTTTAATGCGATAACAACTTAAATTATATTAAAATAAGAAAGTATATAATTAGTATATAAAGAATGATCAGATAATAAAGAAGTGGACCCCTTTAAAAGGCTTTCTATCCTATATGTGTTCAATTTAGAAGTCATGTGGTTTGAAACTGCTTTTGCACTCTTGGTTTCAGAATTGTAAGATCAAAAAAATTCACTTTGATTTCCTCTCTATGTATTGTATAATATTGTTATATCTCTATGATTTCCTCTCATTATTGATGTACGGCACGTATTTGAAGTCTTATTTTTATGAATTACAAAGATCTGTGGAGGATATATGATTCATTTGGTTGTATTTGAAAGAAATATGTTTCATAACCAACTATGATATAACTTTAATTAGTTCTATTTCATTCCAGTTAAAATCGATAGGTGACGTAAGTTATTTCAGAGACATTATCACGATGTCCTGTAACACAATTCTTGACTTTTCTCAGGATCTTTAAACATATATATCACACAAGTAAAGAAGACAAAAAAATTATATGGATAAAAATATAAATTTTAGTTTACTGATTTGGGAAAAAGTTTTTAAGAAATTAATTCTGATTATAGTTTGTTCTGTTTGCTGTAATTCTTTGATTTTTAGAAAATTATATTAAATCTTACTAAAACAAGTATAAGCATCAGTTTATTGTGTTCTAAGTTTAATTTAATTGATCTATATTTGTCACGGAAAAATCCGTTAATATTGTATCATATGAATCAATAGTATATAATATTCAAAACATTTAGATAGTATTTCAAAACAAAAAATCAATAAACAAAACATATCAAATATTAAATAATTAATTATTTAATAAAATTCTTTTTTCACATCAATTTCTTATTTTTAATGTTAGCGTTCTGCATGGCAACTATAGTTTATATATTTAACTTACAACTTGCACGCTTGTGAATATAAACATCCTTGATTAAATTGGTCGTTTGTTAATTTAGTTTTCACATTTTGATAAAAGTCTGCGATTTCACGACAAATCTTATTGACACAACTATGTATTGTGTTTTGTTCAATAATTCATTTTTATTAAGATTATTATTTTGTATTATACTTTTTTTTAAATGATGCTATTCGCTTGATATTAAACTAATAATTTCTAAATTCTCTATATAAGAAGAAAAACTCTAGATACAGATTGAAATATTTCAGAGGAAAATTCAGACTAGAAAATATCCAAATTGTACTTGTTTATTTAATCGTGTAAATACACAACAAACATTTACATTTCAGATGCTTTTTGAGAAGATGACAGATCATAAAACTGAGCTGACCCATCTCTCAGAAATTGGAGAGAAGCTTCAAGCGATATCTGTTGATCCTGAAGTTACCCGCAAGATCACCGATTTCAACCAAAAGTACGAAACACTATTGACAGAATCTAAGGTGAGTCACTATGAGCAATGATGGCGATACTGACTAAAAATGGTTTATTTTATAATTATGATTTAAATCTGAGAGATGTATTCATTTTATTTATTTGATAATTTTGTAGAGGAGAATTCGCGTAAGTTTTATCATTAACATGTAGTAATATTAATCAGTTTTATCAGATTCACAATTTACTTATATTGTATTTTTGATAACAATATAATATCGTTCAGAACTATAAAAGATTAATATAATTTGTAATATTACTAATCTTATAAATTGACTTTTATAATCTTAAAAACTGAATCATAATCTTGTTTCATGTTCTTATCATTGTGTCAACACTTTCGAAACATAATTAATTCTCAAATGTAAACATTCTTTCATAAATTAAACAATTGGTCTTTATATAAAAATTAGTTAAATCGTTTTCCATAGAGATAAAATTCGATGGCTTTCTTGAGTATATTAATGGCAATTCTAATAATTTCAATCCTTATAATTGACTAAAATCTAGAAAGTAGAGGATCGATTGGAAGTTATAACGCGAGATCAGCGTTCCTCAGAAAAGGCTCACAAGGAGGCTTCAGAGTGGATCGAGACAGTAACTCAAAAAGTGTTGTACTGTTCGGATTTTACTGGACGCCCAGCTCTCCTGCAAGAGAAGATTGAAATAATCAAGGTGACTCAACCAGTTTAGGCTACTTCTATTCACACATGACTTCTTCGAACTTTATTTGAATTATGATTTGAAACAAAAATTATAATCCATTTAATTTTATTTTAAACTCTTAAATTCAATTTTAGAAGCGAATTATTTCCCAATTAAATTAATTCAATGAATTCAATTTATAATTGTACTTTCATGCAACTGCATTATTTTAACAGAACATCTCAAAAACCACTGACGAGGGGCATCAGTTGGTTCTCATGGCAACAGAAGCGGGGACTCGCCTAATTGAGCATTTAGCCGGCGCAAAGGGCGTAGATAGTCTTACGTCACGTTTTGCTGATCTCAAAAGGAATTGGTCAGAATTGGAACATCAAATAAGCCAGGTAAATCCAGATAATATTTATAAATTAATATTTTTTAAGATATAATGATTATTTTTTTCTTTATAAGCATTTTTTACTTCGATAAATAATGTTTAGACAAATAAGAAGGATCACTCTAAGTTCTTAAATAATGTCTACACCAAATTCACCACAACATCTTCCTGTACAGGTGAAGATCAATCTGGACACATGGGCCGGTAAGTGGATCGAATACGGAGAGCTGCGAGATCGACTGGACCAAGTTCTTGGAGAAAAACAAGCAAGCGCAGACCAACTGTTGGCCAGTGCAGCGGCAGAACTAGAAAGGGGGACTCTTGATATGGCGGAGGTGAACATGCAACAAGAGAGGTTCAAGGTAAGTTATAGGAAAATTAATTAAAACGTTTTCAACTTAAAACACGGCCAATTAATTCAAAGTTTTGATTTTCAATTAGTATTTTCGTTTAATTTGAATTCAGTAATTTTTAATTATTCAATCGATAGAATCGATAAATTCATTTGTTTTTCTGTTTATATTGATAGTTTTAATGTTATTGTTTTACTGTAAACAATATTTTTATATAGCTTTTGCTTTGTTATATTAAATGTGAATCATGGATAAATAAAAAGATTAACATGTGTTCCCATTTTAAGTTGGCATTTGAAGATATCGAACGGTCCAATGCCGACTTTCGATCACTTCAGAAGAAATCCGATGAACTGCACTGTGCCACGGCTCAGAAGGACGTAGCCGATGATACCAAAAAACTCCAGGAGAGGTTTACAACTCTGAGAAATATGATTAAAGTAAATAAAATTGCGATCAGTTTTATATTAAAGAAAACTGGGAATTTTGTTTTTAAAATCAAACTTTCTCGCTTTACAAATTATTTTAAATTAATTAACTTAACATCTTCTAGTCTCATCTGGACAATGTGAGTGAAGTCTACAAAAAACAATGGGCCTATCGCGACGCACATCAAGAAATCGAAAAGTGGATCCTCCAGACCAGCTTCCAACTCATGAACAAGAACTCGACCATTTGCCCGGGATTGGTTGAGGTCAGTGAGCTCAATAAGGAGGTCAATTTGCTCCTCAAGGAAATCACTAAGAGGGCTCGAGATGTCGAAAAGGTGGCCAAATTGGGTCGTGTAGTTATCGAAGATAATCGAAAGGAGGGGGAGAAGGGAGGCGGGTTAGAAATGATTAACCGAGTTAAGGAAGAGTTGGACACTATGAAGACAAGTTATGATAATCTTAAGACAACCGGAGCACAAATTCAGGTATGTATGCAATAATTTACGTACTAAATACCAAAATAATGATTATGGTCACCCACTTAACCCAAATTTAATTAGTTTATAAAAATAGTCATCTTCATTGTCTGTTTGTCCGTAAGGTTCGTCTCACGGAATACCTCAGCCAGTGGAAAGCTTTTGATAAACTGGTGCAAAACGTGGATAAGTTTATGTCCACGGAACTGCCAAATTGGTGGCTGGGAAAGGATGTCATCTTTACAGAAGGCTTTGACGATGCCCAACGAGAAATTGTCAGCTGTCAAGAAACCGTAAAGAAACTGACGAATTTTCGAGAATCGATGCTATCAGCGGCCCACAGGTGAGCAGATACATTCTAATGTTTTGATTATATAACAAGATATTCTAAATGTACTCTTAAGGGTTTACAAATAAAGTTTTGTTGGTGTGACAGGTGTGAAGCTACCGTCAGCCTTTCAGACCCTCCTACGGGTACAACACTGGCTGTCGCTCCGGTCGATGTGGATAGTTTCGGGGACTCTACTTTGGGTCGAAAGGCAGAGACCCTTGCTAGAAATATTGACGAACAGAAAGGAAAGGTGAGTCTTGGATAAAAGAGAAACTTCGAAATCTTTTTGTTCATATTCTATTATTTTATTTTTCATTGTTATATATTATAAGTGAGCTGTATTCCCACAATCAAATATACTGTAGGGGAGGGGATCCATCGCACTTTATAGATAATAATAAAATTAATTTAGTACTGTTATACGAGCTTTATTTCTGTATTGTAACAGCTTGCAAAACGTTTAACTGGTCTGCAAGAGGCACAGGAGGTGTGGCAGACTTTTGAAAAAGAGAAAGAAGTATTCTCTAATTGGCTTCAAAGTCAGAAAAAAATGGGACAAGATATACTGAAGAAAAATGCAAGGGGTAAAACACCAATGGATGACAGAATAAAAACAATGTTTGAGGTGAATATTGATCGAATTTAACATTTATAATTTACAATAATAAGCTTCTGTGGTTTATATACACCTATAATACTGTCTCTCAATGTAATAACTGAAACTTCTGTAGTGTTGTATTTGAATTTTATGGATTAATTTATTTTTGGGAACCACAGAGCCTAAAATTAAACTTGAAATCGATTTTTTCAAAATTAACTTCAGGAATACATGACAGGTCTTCGGAAAGGTGAAGAAACCTTGAAAGAACTACAAAATCATCACGCCGAACTTGTCATCCAGCATCCAACAGTGGTCGACAAAGGATTGTTGGCTTTGTCCAATAATTATGATCGCTTTTGCAAAACAATTCAACAGCGAGCCAAAGGCGAAACCCGAAGTAATTCGAGCGGGGTGGACAGTATGGAGTTTGCAGACAAGTTTGATCCTATCGTACCCACAACGGTCACTGTTACCGCTGCTCAAAAGGTATACATAACTCGTGGTGGATGTGTACAAGAAATAATAAACCTAATTTAATAATATTAGGCAAAACATTTTTGTAATAATTTCTGTCATGTTTCAGCCCTCGAATGATCTTCAAGAGCAAAGTGAAAGAAATGAAGTTTTCATGTTGCCAAAAGTGAAAGGTTTGTCCTATAAATTATCTAAATTTAAAGGTTTAAAATCTTGAAAAAAATATCTTACTATCGATCAGATTATGGAATTCGGAACAGCGGAGGGAATGCTGGACTCTCCAAAAGGTTTTGGCCCTACGACTGTCTTGATAGAGATGAAGATTCTCAAACACCAATAGATTCATTGGAGTACAGAGCTATGAGTGGAGGGGATTCATATTACTCCGTGAGTTACGTGCTCATTAATTTACTACAGAGTTTTTAAAAGTAGAGAATGATCTTGTAAACATTTTGACTTCTCGTATGACGTAAGAGGAACTCACTATATAACTAACATTATTATATATTGCTGAAAACGATTTAATTTCTATTTTAGTAGTATTCAAACAAAATTCTGAGCTAGACAAAGTTTTCTGATATTCCAAAGTTGCAGATTTCAAAAAATATGGGTCTGTTTAGTTTCATTTTGAACAATATTATATATTATTTTATAAGTACTAGCAAGTAATATATTATTATTATTGTGAATAATTAGAAATATTTTAATATATTCATAAAGGAATTGGACTTTGAAAGTTTTGAACGAGATCAGAGTGTGGGTAAAGTCAGTCATGAATCAACTCAGACAAACAAATCAAAGTATGTTCGTGCAACCGCGCTCAGAAGCTTGCTGAATACCGTTCGTGATATGAAGGAGGAAATCTCAGCAAATAAGTGAGTACAATACGGAGAGGAAATCATTGAGATATGTTTATAATATTACAAATAAATATTTTATATTAATTAAAAAAACTTTTAACTCAATTTAATACAATAACAATTTATTTTAATTTTATTTTTAGTCAAGAACCAATGCCAACAGAAAACAACCGAATGCTGTCACAAACAAGCCATAGATACAAGCCCTATCAACCCGAAGTTTCGCATCGTCCAAGTACTTTTGAATATGTTCAACAGCCGGTTCCAAGCAGTGAAAGAAATGGACGCCAATTTTCGACATTACCTCGTAGTCATCCAAGAACAATACCTTACGGAGAAACGACATATGATTTCCTCTACCAACCCATCTTCACACCTCACAGCTCCGGCAACTTCTCATCTAGAGTAAATCGATACCGGCCAAGCGGGACTCCCGAAGTTGCTGCTTCGCAATCGGTCCGTCCTCTCGAATTGGGCGCGGATATAGAGGAGACAGTTAAGGAGACCCTCTTCAACTCTCATGCAAATATAAAACCAAAACCACAGCAACAGTATCCTACACCAACGGTCCAGTCGACGCCCATAGCTGCCGGGAACGAGCGGCCTCGGGCCAAGCGTGTTGTCAATGACTTTGTCTGCAACTATGGCGATATGCTTGAAGATGTTGGCAACACGAAGAGAAGTTTCGGACTCTACAGTCAACTGGAGTCAACAACGTCGAGGCAAAGTATCGATCGCAGTTACACCGGAAACCCGAGAGAGAGTTTGCGGGACAGTCTGCAGAAGGCTTCCAGGACAGCTCAGGAGTTGAAGCAGATGTCGTGCAGTTTGAAACAGCTCAACCGTCGTTAGTCTAATTAGATTCTGGCAGCAGTTGTATCCATGTTTCAAATGACATTATGTTTCCTGTATAAAATTAATGATTCTCTTTGTTAGGCTTTCATTTATTACTCAAAACATGCAATTAGGTTTTTTACAGAGAAAATATATTTTATATCGTTTGTTTTATGAATCTCAGAAATAGTGGAAATTTATGAGTATATTAACTATAATAGTGTCTTTTTTAATATATCAACAGAATACGATGACAATTTTTTACATTTGAATAATTTACGTAGCCTGTATAAAGCTGTGTTTATAGAATTATTTTTAATTAATTTGAGTTAGGTTTTTTGCTATTAATCATGCGAGGTTTAGTCGCATATTCTCTAATCTGAAATCGGGATTTCTTTATTTCTTTCAACCGGTATAAATAAATATATCGGTTGTTTTGTTAATTAATCATATGAGATAAATTTTAATGCGGTATATATGTATACGACTGCTTAATTCATTTTTTATTATAGTCTTGTATTTTTGTTTCATATAATGATTATGTTTTAATCTCTTGAGTGTAAACCTTTCATTTCTATCTGATTCTGTCAAACGATAAAAATATGATTTACCAACGAAATGTTATTCTAAATTTGTTCATTGATTTTATAGTCAGAATGGAAATAATTAAAACTGATATTTTGAATTATTATCCCATTACATTATTTTTTATCAAATAAATAAAATCTACTTATTGAATGTTTCTTATTAAATATTTCTGCGAAAACTCCAAAACATTCAGCAAATATATGACTATACTAGCTTTTTTTAGTGACGAAAATGATTCATTAATAGATAAAATAGATGATTTAGACTAACTTAAACGTTTTCTGGGGCCACAAACATTTTTGCAGAGATTATTTTTGTTAACAACTTGTCTTGTGAAAATGCATTGTGCAATGGGATAACGATCAGACCCAAGTTGTATAGGTATTCAGATAGTATATAATCATGAAAAATCTGTCAAATTTCATGTTCGTAAACTAAAAGATTTTGGACAAAAATATTTTTTAATATTTTCTTTTATTAAAAATATGGAATGATGACCTCACATTAAGCTGCTGTACTAACAAAATACAGAAAAATAAGATAAAATCATGACTATTTATAATTATAGTCCAGTCATGCTAAAAACTTTATTTTAATTTTATGTGAAAATGATCAAACTGTCGACAAAGTTATTTAATGTTTAATAATTAATTGATTAATTAAATATTTTTTATATTTAACATTCTAACAAGGTCAACATCTCACTAGTCGGTAAGAAATTCGTTAGAGTATATTTACGAAAAAGTTGTATCATAACTGACTCCTGAGTGTTGGAACTCGTTTGAATTTATGTTTAAGTCGGTAACGTTTGAATTTAAAGGAAGATGTTTTCTGATCCCGTTCACTCATGTATGATAACCATTTTAAATCTAATAATAAGGCGATTTTCTTGAATTGCATATAGTATATAGTACACAATTTTGATTTTCTTGAAATCGTACTTGAATGACTTCAGCTGCATTCACAGTCCTTTTTATTATTATCTGTGATAATTTCCTGAAAGTCATTTGCATTTGAGAATTGTGCAATTGTAATCTCTCAATCTGTCATGATGTAAAATGTCAGGACTCTCTGTTAATAATAAAATCCTTTCCCTCTTACATTTACCAAATTATGTTTATCGTTCAGCTCCCAGCTTTGAACGATCTGGCGTCTGATGATAACGCAGAGACCCATTAATCCAAAAAGATATCGATTTTTGCGGTTTTTTGGGACTTTTTCAATCTATTGTCCAAACGAAGCTTCGAAATTTAAATCTGTCTCAAAGGTACCAGATGTCATTTTGCAGTGTCCAATAATTGAAACTTTCTCTCTCTTATAAAGATTACCTTAGTTGTAATACTTTTTAGAAGAAACCAAAACTCCCATTTCTTTTGACCTCATACTTCCTATATATATATTTGTCCTTTCTTGTTCGCATTCCTCCTAATCCTTTTTCAGAAGGTTTTATATTAAGTACAAATACTAACAGTGAAACATCTTAAGCACAATATCCTGTTCCCATAGGATCCTAAACCTTTTTTGAGGATGTGGATGCTGCTTCTATCTCGTAATTCGAATCAAGACTTGCAGCTCTACATAATCTCGTAATAAATATCCAATTGTAGGCCAAATATTTACTTCAATCCAGAACTTTTTCTCACCAACAATCACCACATAAAAATATTTTTATAACCTAATTTATAATTATTTATTTAGCTCACATCGTTAGACACAAGTAATTGATTTCAAAATTTCATAATTTATCATAGGAATATAATGTCAGAATCTAATAATAGCTTGTGACGTCATCATATAAAATTATTAGGGGACATCAATAAAGTATATGTACTTACAGACCTCCTCCCCAATAATGTATGCCTGCGTTATACGTTTTCTTAGAATTCCTCCTTGTACAATTATAACAATTATTCCAAATATAACAATTACAAATTGTTTACTTAGAATAACATAACATGAATTTAAAAAAAAATCGAAATTTGTGAATCAGTTGAAATAAATAGATCGATTGTGTGAGTGAGTGAGTTAAAATATTTATAATATTTAACATTTTTACAAGTTGGTAAGAAATTCGTTAGAGTACATTTACGAAAAAAATTTTTCATAACTGACTCCTGAGTGATGGAACTTGTTTTAATTTTAATGAATTTGATCCCTGATCCAAATTTACTCATCCATTAAAATTTTAATATTTTAGAATAATACTCGATTTTCAAGCAATATAACACTACGATATTAATTCCACTTATAATTTGTAATGTGTATTTGCGTTTTTTTATTAATACACCTTCACCAATATATTTCTGATTTAAACATAAAAAAACTACATATTTTATCTAGATGTAAATTATACTTTTACTAATATTATGTATTTTTGATTAGAATTGTAAATAGTTTTCGTAATTGCTCTATATTCAAAATTGTAATCAAATATTTCATAGAGAATAAAACGAAAATCATTAAATTATTTAATTTGTTTATTTATTTTCAAAAACGTCATTTTTTTAAAGGTAAAAAAAGCAGACCACACGAAACATCTTGAATGATGTGAATAGAAGCTGCATTTTATGTATTTTAGTCTATATATGTGTCGTTTATTTTAAAATAAGTTTTACTTTTCTAACCAATAATGAAAGCTATTATGTGTCAGTAAATGAGTAAACGATCCTTGCTATTTTCTTCCCAAAGTGTTCTAGAAAGTTGTGGAATCCATCGAGCCATGCCACACCCCACTGAAACACCACCGGCTACACACTTCAAGTAAATTATCTAAATCAAATCATGGCATAGATAAGTCCCCTCAAATCTAACGCCAGAATAATACACTTTGAAAATATGTCATTTGCATCGGATGCCACTGGGAATTTCCTTTGGCAATGTCTCCTGTAGTTGCCTATGATTTTATCACCCGTGTATAGCCTCCTGCTTCAAAGACATTTTGGCAGTAAATATAAAATCGATATTTTATTACAAATACACACTATTATATATACATATAGACATATAGGTAGGTACAAAACCTGATAGTAAAACCTGATAGCCTGAATGCAATGCAATTCAATTTCCGAGAGTGGTTCTCTACCCAATTACAAAGAAATGAACCGCAACTGAGAAAGGATTTCTATCCACAGAGGTTCCCCTGTCGAGGTTTATATGCATAATGAAACTACACACCTTGTTATAATGTCTAATCCAATTTTTTTCGAAATGTCTGGTAATATATATGTAACATTGATAATTAATTAGTTCAACTGCATAATGTTACATTTTTTATGTTGGTTATACAGTATATTGAATAATTATAATTAAATTCTTGGAAATTATTCTTTAAAATAAACTGCAAGTTATGTATCTCTGTGATTTCCCTTTTGGAAGGAAAATTAATTAATTCTTGGAGCTAATTGTAATCTGTGTGTCAGTATAGGTACATAACATAAGCAACCTTACCCTCATATTATCATTAAATATTGGTGACAAAATTTTATCGGTATTGTCAAAAACTTTAAATGATAAATTTAAATATATTTTAGTAATTTTAAAATAATATATTTCAATTTTATTTTAATATTGATTAAAATCTTTTTTCAAAAAGCTTCAAGTCATTAATATGTGTGACTATGATCTAGCTTACATTTTTCATATTCGTTTAAATTAGACTTTTGATAGTTTTAATTAAAAACAGTTTACTAAAATACGAAACCAATCTATTTTCCTTTACAGATTTTCTAATCTATTAGTTCGATTTTTCTTTGGTACGTTTCAAATGTTAATGATCTCTTTCTGGTTCGTGTAGAATTGGTTTAATATTCTGGCTCATTTATATCGGATGTACCTTGAGTTTGGTTTATAACTATATAACCTTATCAAGGTTAAAAATTCTTTATTAAAAATAGATTACGTGATTTTTTTTCTTAATAACTGTGTTTAGTATTTCGAAAAATAATTTAGTTCACTTTTAAAATTTAAAATCTATAAAAATATTTCATTGCTAGAATTAAACCTCCCATAAGCCTTAATGAAATGTATTTAAAGTTGTTAACTAACGTATAAAAGAGAGTGTTTCTATTTTAAAATGTGTTTTATTTTATCATTTATTTATCAATACTTGATGAAGTGAAATGTCCAATTACATGACAAGGGAGTTTATTAACACATTCGTATGTTTAAATTCGTAAAGCAGTTTAACATAAAATATTTTTATTTAAACACGTAAAATGGAAAATACCTTTTTCGATTATTATTTTTGTTTCCAAAAAAGATATTATTATTTTCTTTTTATAGAAAAACATTTTTCTATGACTTAAAGATAATCTTAGAAAAATATAATTAAGAATTTACTCATACGATATCAATGTTGAAAACTTCCATAAACAACTATTATTGATTTTTAATATTTTAAATTATAAAAATAAAATTTATTGAATAAAATAGTTGCAATCGAATATATCAAATTATTTAATTCGCGAAAACATAAATGCATTCAAGTGGAGAAATATAGACAATAGATGTGCTCAAATGTAATCAACCCAATTTGGATTTCTAATAGACAACGAAATTGCTATTAATTATTCTTCATTGTAGCTGGATTGTACTCAACTTTCTCTCTAATATAAACGTAGTCCTCCTCCTTCTCCTCTCAATCACTTCCCAATAAAATTGATTACTCGTTGATAAAGTTGCATTTACTTTTACTTCCTCTGTTCCACTCACGAGCCAACCCGCGTGCAATTTCGCCACTCTCTTTTGGAATGAAATATAGAGTAAAACTTAATGAAACCTCTCTGAGCAAATTTGCTGCTTAAATTACTTTGAATAGAAAGACTTTCAATAGTTCAAGTTAAAAAAAAACAGTTTTTATCCCCATACCATTTCTTTTTTGTGTCAAAATGTCGGCATGTCCTCAATGAAGATTTTTGTATTTTAATTCTTTATTTCTTCCGATAAAAAACTTTTAAATGATGAAAATTATAACACAGCTCAACTCTTGACAATTTTATTGTATATTCAGAAAATATAACATAAAATTAGTTATTCGTTTATGAGATTGCATTTCGTGTCTATATTCATTCTATCTATATATTATGAATAGCGATTTAAAATAAAGAAAAAAATGTTTATAAATGTATAAACTAATCGTCATGATATTGTGGCATTCAAATCGAAACTCTATGGAATATATACATATTTTTATGTACACCAATAACCTGCTTAATACTTTATTCCATCGATACACAATGCAATTATATTTAACTTGAATAATTAACAGTTGCATAATCAATAAGTATTTCTGAGTTCTACCTCCCTATACAGACAATTTCAATATCCACCAAGCAGGATTTATCTTGTTCCATAAATAATTCATAGTTTCGTAATGTTAGCATCCATTACTCTTGATTTTCATTCATCATAAAAGCATATATATTATGAGAAAATATATTGTTCCAGTGAAAAGTGTGTTTACTCTGAATATAGAAGTTTACAAACTCTAAGAGGTCATAGTCGTACATATTTTTCTGATGGAGTAGGATTTTACTGGTGTGATCAGCTATTGGCTCTTTAAGATCCCAATAGGTATTTTCCTGACAGTTTAACTAACTCTCTCCCCCAGCTAATGGTTACATTGGCTCATATAATAAGGTGAAGACAAAGTATGGTTGCCTATAGTCAAATAAAACAGGAGTGCTTCTACAAAAGGTTTATTTAAGGCAAACAATACGAAGCTACGAAAGACTCCACAACTAACGGAAAACTATTCCTTCTTATCAGATACCAATTCTATTTCTGGAAATATGTGGATCACAAAAGCTATTATTTCTACACAAAGTACTTTTATCAATGAAACTAAAGTAGATAAAAATTTGACTCGTTCTGAGGAAATCGACAATAGTTATTATGTTCGTCTGCGTCAACGTTTTGGTATTGAGATGAGCGGGGTGCTTCCACGATTCTATGCCTCAGAACCCGACCCAAATGAACCCCACGACCCCGATTTCCTTCCCTACAACCCATTTCTGGGTGCAAAAATCGCCGTTACCCTCATATGTGTTGTGCTACTCCTAATTTTGTTTGTCTTCTACTATAAGTTTCGCATTCGACTCAATAACTGGTGCGAGGACAGGCTGGATGATTGGGAAGTGCATCAGTACGAACGACGTCTTCGCAGGAAGCAGCATCGTCTTAAAGCGACCTCGCCTAATAGCCCAAACGCTGGTTCCCCCATTACCAAGCAACCGATATTGAAAAGCAACGAAGTGAAAATCGTTGTGGAACCAGCTACTGAAGAAAGGGTCTCCACTCCAGGCAAAAGTCCAGAATCCCTCGCTAAGAATGCGGAACTTGCAACTGTCAAGTGTCCCGAAGCGGTCACCGAAGACTTAGAAACAATTAGTGACATTTCTGAAGATGAAAATTTTACATAAGTTTTTTGTCGGTGTATCAAATCATTGTGCATTTATTTATTCATTGTAAGAAAACGTCTAACCCTGGCTCAATAGGACATTCTGTATGTGGATAATACTTATGGATATTTGTGGATAATCAGTGTATAATACTAAATCCATTTGTACATAAATATCAAGAGTTTGAAATACTTATATTTTTTATGAAATAAAAACCTGAAAAATTGGCCATACATTGTCATTAAATTGTGAAAACAATGTTTTAATACATATTTTTATACTTCGAAAGATTATAGTTTTGATTATATAGACTATAACAAAACTTTGTAAGTTAGCCTATGGTTTCGAAATGGTTTCGTTTTGAAAATATAAATTTAACTGTCAAATGAATTACTTTAGAATATGCAAATGATAAAGTATAAGCATTTTACAATAAAACTTATATTACTATGATGCAAATAATGTTGATATCAATGTTTATTGATTCAAGGAATTGATTTCTGTATGGATTTCAGCTATATGCTCTTCTATATTGGAAGTGGGGCAGGTCTTTGGATATTTCTATTTCTTTGTTTATATTCCGCAGAAGAAGCTTCCTTTTTAAAAATTGTTTCTATTCCTTTCTTCTTATTTATTTTCTGTGTGTTAAGTTGAGTATTAATAAATCTAGGTCAACATTAAGTAACACTACATTATAAATCTATTTAAAAATTAAAATTAGTGGTGAAAAATAATTGATGGTTCAACAGTACAACAAAGTTTATTTTTATATAAAAGATTATTATTAATTATTAAATTATACTAACTATCGGTAAAATAAAATTTGCCTCATAATTGAGATTATGCAATAAATTTTAAGAAAATAAATTGTATAAATATCATGGACATTAAATATATGCTTTAACTAGATATTTTAATTAATTCTTAGTCGTAGTGTAAGCAGATTATTTCAATTTTATGGATCAATTTGAAGTTATTTTCCTAACACGCAGGGTAAGGATTTAATTTTAGATTGCAGATCTAGTTGTAGTTGTTGTGTGTAATGTCTATGATATATAATATATAACAATTTTGTAATCGGTAAATTTCTAATAGTTTTCAAAAATCGATAAATTCCAAAAAAAACTGAAGAAAATTAATTTTTAAATGCTAACATTACATGAATATAAAAAAGATTTCAATTTATGTCAGTTGAATGAATATTTTTAATGACTCCTATTTTAATTCCTAAATTTTAGTTCATATATGCGTAATTATTAAATATTCAGACAACATGAAAGCTATAGTTCATATTATTTATTCATAGCAAAAAATAATATATAATTATTAAATAATTTTCTTTCTATGCTGCCGTCGGAAAAGTACTATTTTTCCATGCTTGGTGAAAAAAAAAATAAAACATTAAATATGTAATTAATATTAATAAATTAATAGCCACAATACAATACAAAACTGAACTAATTATTTAAACATTATGTTAATATTAAACATGTAACTAACATAGATTTATTTAATACATATAATTCTTATAAACATAAACACCAATTCAAAACTCGTTAGTCACAAAGGCAGTCACAAATCACAATACAATGTTTCACAATTTAGGAAAAAACAGATTGTAAAAAATTGCTTATAAATTTATTTCAATCAAGTTCTTATTAAAATATGTAAATTAAATATTTTAAAGACTGTTTGTTAAAGCTACTGATTTAAAAATAAATAAATAAAATTAAAAAGACCTTCTTATAGGTGTTGTTTATCTTTCCACATTATTTAAAGCGCTGCGTGCTTTTAAAAATACTTAATAATAATTGATATCCGTTATTCTAATCAATGAAATTATCTATCTACGAAATGCGATTTATCGACATATTTAGGTGACATATTTGCAAATTTTGATAAATGAATCTCATTAAGAAATCAATGGGCTGGTAAATCGATAAAATTGTGAATCTTTCGGTGCCTCTTGTTCCTTTTGCGTTTGGTCAAATTATTAAATTATATTGAAATAATTGATTTTCATGTTGCATAGAAAAAATGTTCGTTCCTTCATTGAAAAAGTACTATTTCCATACTCGAAAATATATTAAAACTCGTTTTAATAGATATCTTTGTATGGATTAGTAATACTTTTCCAAATTCAGGAAAATTATTATTCCACAAAATGTCATCATGATAATTAAATTCATCGCTGTTTTGTTTCAAATTTTAACAAAAAAATATTAATGTTATTTTTTTCCAATATAGTGTCAAGTTTCTAAGGAGGTTATAGATTTCCGTTTTGAGCATTTTCTCAATAATTTTAATATCTTATATCGCTTTAAGATAAGTATCAACATTCAACTCAGACTGTTAATAATTTAGGAATATATTTACTAAAACGACACTAATCTCTGAGGCATATTATTAACTAATATCAAATGGCATGTGCATTTTTCAAATGTTAAACTATATATATATATAAATATTATAAAATACGGATGGGGTGTATTTTAAGGTTAATAAAAGAAGTATGCTTACTTTTCTTAATTAAAGACCTACTATATAATAGACTCTAAATATATATCTTCTATTTAGGTTTTTAAAAAATTAGATTGTGTATAAATAGAAACGATCAACAACTGACATGTGGTCCGGAATGACAACTGACAACAATCAACAACTGACACAGACCACTTCTTTAAACATTGCTTGCTTTTCAATTCAATATTTAGTAAGTCGGTTAGTGAAATTATTTATAAAATATTATAAACAAATATTTTTCTGGACATTTAGAGCATAGAAAACAAAAGAATCTCATGCTCCAAAATATTTGACATTTGGATCAATACAAAATTAATGGCGTCTATTTGGCGGTTTATATAGAAAATTTCATATATTTTACATTTAAAAGTGTAGTGCTCAACATATTACAACATAAAACCATGCAGAATGACTAATACAAACTGTATATAATTTTTATTTTATTTTATTTAAAGTTTATTATTATAGTATAAAATGAGTGTAACATATGTTCAAAATCAATAAATATTGGAACAACATCGGAGCCGTTATTTTGTAAAATTTACATAATTTTCTGTAAAATATTAAAATCTATTAGTTTTACAATTTATCAAAAAAAAATACTGTCTTCTCTTTTCTTACAAATAGACAAAATACTATTTCAAAGTGATGCAGGCTTTGTATTAGTCTGTGGATTATACGTTGACAATTGCGTATTTACATAATTCCATAAATACAGTTAGGTGACTAGTTTAATTTCTTATTCACAAAATGCGTACACTGGTTTATAAAATACGTATGATTTAATATCAACAGCTCAATTTTGGTTTCATTATAGATTGTATTTTAAGTGAGAATTGAGTAAACATTGATTTCCTGTTGTAATAAAAGTTTTGTCCGGAATTCAAAATAAATAAATTTTTAAAATGGATTTCAGATTCTTTTGTCTCCAAGTTATGCTTTTGCTTATTACAAAATATTGCCTTTTAATATCCACAAATATCAAATGTGTGAAATCGATTATTTATTACCGATATATTTATTGATTACTATTTAATATGCATAGCTCATTAAATATAATTTTGTGATTATATAATTGAATAATTATTGATGAATAAATAATGAATAATGAATAAATAAAAACTAAATAATGAAATTCCTTTGATTGTTGCTATTCATAAATTATTGTGAAAATATCACTACACTAAAAAAATATTTCTAAGATTATAATAATTATATATTTTTAATGTGGTGCAATCACCAAGCACACAAGTATACAATAAAAATAAAAATAATACTCAATATTAACATAGTGTGCTAAGCAAATGCAACAACAATATTACGAGTAGAGAAGAACACGGTCAAAAACATATTGTAAAATTGCATCTATTTAAACAACTAATTATAAAATTATTTTACAAGGGTTCTTACATATTTTTAGGAATTTTTCAAATTAGTTTTAACATTGTTATTTTAAGATATACTTTACAATGCATGCGTAGAATAAAAGAAATTACTTCATGTATTGAACCATTTTTCGAATTTTATAAATAGCAAATTATTCAAATCACTATAAAATACGAAAGTATTATTTTTAAATAATTAACAAAAAGAAAATCGTTCATCTATATAATATATATTGCAAAAGTTGAACTCATTAGAAGTTTAAATATAAACTGTTTATAAAACGTACCGATTATGGACTTCAAAACTGATTCATTTAAAATTGTAAGCTACTAATTTAAATTCTTAGAAAAAGGGTTGGTATGTTATAGAGAAACAATTTTAGGCTCAACATAAATCAATAACTACAGAACACAGGGTAATAATTATATTTAAAACAATGATGTTAAACAAAGGTTGTTGCAATAATAAATTTAATTTCATTAAATAGAATTTTTTTATTACAGATTGTTTAATTATTAAAGATAGCTTAAACGACATTTGAAAAAGTTGTAGGTATATACTTTAAACATCTCAAATACATTCACTCCAATCAATGTTAAAATTATCAAAAAATATTTAAATATATTATATATAATCTCTCTCAATTCATATTTCATATTACGATTTTGTCTGAAATTAATGACTTTGAAGATCTGTTTAAAATAAAACATATTTCAATAAATATTTTCATAAAAGTTAGACCATATTTTGAAAACTTTAGCGAACCGATTAGCTGTCTCTCAATGTTATAACTATGCTTCTGTAGTGTTTATACAGCTATACTGCTGTCTCTCAATGTTATAAACTATGCTTCTGTAGTGTTTATACAGCTATACTGCTGTCTCTCAATGTTATAACTATGCTTCTGTAGTGTTTATACAGCTATACTGTTGTCTCTCAATGTTATAACTATGCT
>JAUZNC010008539.1:0-32854 GCA_034780395.1 Vannuccia rotundouncinata | reverse complement strand
TTATTTATTTATTTATTTATTTATTTATTTATTTATTTATTTATTTATTTATTTATTTATTTATTTATTCATTTATTCATTTATTTATTTATTTATTTATTTATTTATTTATTTATTTATTTGTTTATTTATTTATTTATTTATTTATTAAATAATATTATAATTTTATAGATAAGTATTTATCAGTAAATTAAAGACTATTTGAATAATTTTATGACATGATCTTTAAAAATAGACATAGCGATAACAAATTCTATTATACATTCTTTAATAAAATATATGAAATGACATAGTCGAAAAAGAGGAAGAATGATTCGGTAAGCGCGCAAAATTTATCAAAATTTATCAATATTTTTATTTCTTGTGTGCAAAAATTTATTGAAAAGTAAGTATCGTAAGTGGAGATTATATTAAGAATAATTTTTATTTATTTTTATATTTTTTGTACGAAAATTTCCATTAATTTAACATTCTAAGGTATCAGATTGATATATTTATATCGAGCTAGTAAGCTTTCACTTATAACAGGCAAAATTAAATATGTCATCTATCTAATTATTTTATACAGCAAGACAAGTGAATAAATATTTTTTAAAAACTGTAATATCAGCTTTATATAAAAGTATTCACATGCACCACATTCTTCCCTTTACATAAATAATGGAAATAACACATGTTTTGATTTTACAAACTGTCTACTACTTGATTTTTAAACAAAAAAGTGGATATTCGGTCGAATAACATTCAAATCACAACAATATTTAATAGAGGTAAGCTATATCGTAAACTAAGATTATTTGTAAAATTTACTTATAAAAAGTTGCAATTATTTATTTATATTTCTAGATTTTTAAAATACATTTTTCCAGAAGCTTTTGTTTTGTACGGTATTTCGAAATGACATTAAAATAAATTAATCCATGATTATATTTTTATACTTTTAGCATTAGAGTTATTGACAACTGATTACATATTTATTTTTCTAATTTAGAATGTTTTCGAATTATTTTTTATGAAATGTACCAATGAGTCTGCATTTTTTATTTCAAATATAGCTATATTAGTTTGTAGTTTCATTTAATTTAATACAGTGGGTGTTTTGTTATAAGTTAAATTCTATTTTTAATACGTTTCATTGGTTAATAAAATAGAACACTATTTATCCAATAAAAATCCTCCATTTTTAATGTATTGTATTTTTGTACATATTAATATTAGGATAATTTAAAATCACAATATATCTACTAACTCCAAATATTTTCTTTACATTTAGCTAAAAAATAGCTCAGGATTTGGTAATTTGTAAAATCTTTGACACAGCTGTCGCAGGTTTTAGAGGTATTGTTCAAATAAACAAACTTGCCTGATATGTAACCCCAACTTTATATATCTCCACTTGGTGTCTACCTAAATAAGATAGGATCATCCTTGGATTTTGAATGCAATAACATATGTATGTAAACAGATGTACACTGTATAGTAAAAGCTCTCATTTGCAAGTTATAACAAGGCGGTATGGCATATTGCTCTACACGTGCAATTATTAGAACATGAACCGAATTTACCAACTGCAATCGAATACCGTTCTACGGAGCTAGCCAGGAATTCTATTAGGATATAAAAAAATCATTTTTTCAATTAATCTGATTTGACTGGAAAATATGGTGCTTTCGATATCACGTGTTTTTATCCAACTAATTATTTTATCGATAATGTCGAGAAGGACACAGGGTAAGTTGAATACATTTTATGTTTAGTTCTAATGATGCACGCTTTGATTTTGAATTCAAGTTATCACTGATATTTAGACATGTATTTTGTTAAATAAAATGCTTTTATTGAAAAATCTATAACTATCGTTTAATATTCGGGTATGTATTTATTTGATTTTGGAGTCAAAATTGGAGTCGGATTTACAATCTTACGAAAAATATTACAAGTCCAGGCTCTAAGCGCTATAATTTTTTTAGTGTTATTTAAGTATTCTTATTTTCCTTATAATCACCAATATTTCCAATATTAAAAGATCTTATACTTTATTATTTCGAATATTGAAATTAGTCAATTTTTTTAACCTGATTTCAAACATAACAGTGTTCAAAAGATAATATATTATTAAATTGATTATCGTTTGTAATTTTTCCACTATTATAAGAATACTAATTTAAAAACGTAATTGTATTTTAAACAATTGCTATGTCCACCAATATTTTTTTCTTACGAAATGAATATTTTAATAACGCAAAAATTAAATTTACATTTCTAAACTTTTGCTTTTCACATGGCTATTTGTAACACTAAAATATTAAAGAAAATAAACAGTTTTCTTTTCCGAAATAAATACATTTTCCAAACACAAATAAATGAAATGTTTTCTTTTTGCGAACTAATATTTTCTATAAAATTCTGCTGTATTATTAATTAAAAAAACTTTTCTTGTTTGTGGTATGAATTCCACGAAATTATAAAGGCATATTAATTAGTTATACAGCTATATCAAAGAATTGAAAATAATAAAAGAAAGCGATGGATTCTGCCGAGACGTTCCCAAGATTTGTCTGTCAATATTAATCTAAAGGGATGTATGATGTACATGACATTTGTAATATGCCGGAAAATATACATTTTTTCGAGATAGGGTTAAGTAGCTCCTGTCTATTAGGGAGTGGTTTGGTTGGTTTTGTCAAATATTTTGGTATACATATCAGTCCTTTTCAGGATAACAATATCTTGAAATAATGAATAGAATGCATTATACAAATTGTCACTTTTTTACAAAGAATGAGAAAGCAAAGTATATAAATGTAGCATTCTATTTCGGTATGTGAACACATTTGGAAATTATCCATTTGATGTATTAATTTTAAAAACTGCCACATTATAGTTACTCATACCTTTGTAAAACATCATGTAACAATTTAAACATGTAACCGTAAGAACGTTACTCGATATTTGAAACATTAAAACAGTTGAGAAAAATGTAAATTCGTAGAATAATTCTTTTGAAACTGGCAAATATACAGACAAAGTATTGGATGAAATATAAAACATAATACCTAATTAATACATGAATATGTAATATTTATCCGTTTTTTCCCAATGAAATATTGATTATAAAATAGTTGTATTGTACATTCGATAGAGAGGACATTCACACTTGCTAAATGTATTTTACACTTTCTTTCTAACTTCAATTAATAATGAATTTTGGTTATCGCAGAAATGGAGGAAGGTTAGATTAGGAAATTTATTTCAAACAGTTATGTATTTTTCAAGATATTTAAAACGAAAAAATGTAAGAGCATGTATCTGAAAAAAATATATTTTCACTTAATGTATTTCAAATTATTAACAAAATGAGATTTTCTTGTTGAATTTGCATAATTTTCTAATGCTGATTTTGTATAATACAAACATATTTAATTTAAATTAGGTTTCTTATATATATTAATGTAGTACCTCTTCCGTGTTTTAATTGAATTTCTTTTTTGTTAGTATAAGACAATAACTATTACATTCTATTTATTGAAAGGTATCTAACCATGTCTCTCACATTTTATTTTATTCTAATAACTGGAGATTAAATTAAACCAATATATTGAAGGAACAATAGTTTTGAAAAGACAATTTCATAAAACATATTATTTCGCTTGCTGCACACAAATTTCCATTTGAAAAAATACAAAAAATTCATTTTAATTAAATAATATTTGTATGAGAAATTTTTTTAAATTATTTATATTATAAGCAATATTATCAATGGCTGCATAAAATCGTAAAATTTCACTTGTTTATAAATTTTAAATTAATTTTCTAAACTGAATGATGACAGTATTACTTAGTATAATGAACTTAGTCATTAAATAAATTAATAAATTTCTTAAAGCTTGTTTTAGTATATTAAATTGAGATACATTTAAAAATATCAACAACTATGGAATGTGATAGAATTTTGTATTAAATAACAATAAGGTAAAATCAGATTGTGCATGTAATGGAATGAATGTAGTTTGAACGTCCAGACCAAAACAATACAATTTTTTTATTACTAAAAATGTGTAACTGCAATATTCATTTATGCAACAATTTAGCAATTTCAATTCGTCTTTAAAACAATTGAGATATATAATTAATTCAATAGTTTTTAAATCCAAAAGGTTAGAATAATTTATATTTGTTCCATTAAATTAGATGGTTACAATGTTGATTTGGATATACGCATACTCACTTCATAAAACCAAACTAAGTGTCTTTGGAAATTGGACAGCATCTTTTTTTAAGTGGTTTTGTAATTAAGAAATATTATTTTTTTAAATATATTTATTTTTTCATAAAATGTATCTATTCAGTCTTACAAAATAATAATTTCATCTATGTTCGAGGTTATGCTAAAAGATTATAAAAATATAATCTAAATAAGATTAGATGTTAACGTTCTAAATAAGATTAATCAATCACCCTATATTATAACAACCAAACTATTGTTTTCAGTTTATCCATAATTTACAGGATTTATTTAACAGTAAAGAAATAGTGTTTACTCTTTTGAAATATTGTCTTTATAGTGACAGTTAGAATTAAAGGAATACGTTTTAAAGCTTAGCTAAAATTGGGTGCACTGTCAGTATACTTCAAATGTTATTAAAATTTAATTTATAAAATTCAAGGAGGATAGAATTCGTTCGATGTGTCAATTCCCTTTTACACAAAGGTGTTTATCTCCTTATAATGTTTAATTTCGCAATTAGATAACAAAAATCAGGCAATATTTTGACGTATTAATTCCTTTTATTTTATGTTATCTTTTCATTTATTTTAATTAGGAGATATTTTTGTAAAAATCTATTTGATGATTTATATTTTGCCATCCAAAATTATCTTTCCGATATTTTTTGAAACTTAATCAATTTATACGTTTGTATTTAATCAATTTTGTTATTTGTTAGTTTTGTTTAAATTTTTTGTTGGAGCAATTTTAATTTTACATTTTAATTATTTATTTAATTATTTGAAATGATATTTGTGTGCAACTTGTGTTTTATGTTCGTAAAACAAAAACGGGTTAAGTAACAATGTTCATAATTATCTTATCCTACATAATTACTCTTAAGCAGAAATAAGAAATATAGTTTGAATCACCAGTTATAGTAAGATTCGTAAGAAAGATAAACATATGATTATTTTTCATACTGACATCTACGAATCTTTAAATGTTATTGAATTAAAAATTGTTTGCGTTTATTAATATAGAAAGTATGAAATATTATGTTAGAAATATGTTTGAACAACATTCAATTGTAAATAAAAATATACATTTACCAAAAATTAAAACCTAATTACGAAAATATAGATTTATATATTTAAAAAATATGTAGTATTGTAGTTTGATATTATTGAGCGAGTGACCAAAATTGAACAAATACATTTTTTTCACATTAATGAGAAAAAATGAATGAAAGTCAATAATTTCCTTCGATCAACACACATACAGAGATTTCTTTGGTAAATTAACTAACTGTTCCAAAAATTTATCATGATTTGGAATTCATCAATATTATTTTAAAATATTAATGTCATAGTTGTGTAGCCTTGTCAGAGCATATGCTACAAACCCTATAGTTGTCATATAATATGTTAATATTGAATAATAGAATGGGCAGTTAATTTTCAGATAAAGTATTAATATATTTAATTTATGAGTGTAAATATCAAATATAACAATTTTAGCTTTAAAGACTTTATTTTTTTAAACATGAGAATCAATTAATCATTCCCTGTGTGTCAGAATTGTCGGTAGAGACAAAATCACTATCTAATGACGATAGGAATTCATAAATCCAACACGAATCCGTGATTGACATTTTATGGTTATTTTCTTTAAAGTTATGTCTCCACATCCGGTCGGCGAATTTCCCCAGAGAACTAAACATAATCTAGACTAACTTTGTTTTATCAGATCCAATATATTTATTACCAATTAATGTCTTTCCATTATCTAGTCAGTTGAGGATCTTTTTTTCCCGTCAAAACTTTCACATCGTTCCGTTAAGGTATTTTGCAATATTTGTTCTTGAATTTTATGTTTAGTGTAGTGTTTAAGAAAAATATTTTGAAAATGTATACATGTTAAGTAATCATTTTTAAAATACGTTAATGTTATTTAATCCGGTCCTACAGTACCGAACCATTTGTTACACTTTTGATTTTGTCCTATTCACTCATTTTTGAATGTTTTATATACTTACAATAACTTATAATAACTTATAATACGTTAATACCGGTTGTTGAGAAGATCGCAGTAGAAAGTTGTTATTGAATTAGATAATTTATTAGACACAAATGTCCTATAAAAGAGAAAAATCCTAATATTATATACACCCCGTTGCAGTAAATAAAAGGATATATACATAATGTGAAGTGTATTTATGTCGGCGGAGGAATGGAGATAACTATTTTTTATCTATCTATGCTTTTAAAAGAATCTCTTTCAAAATATGAATATATTTTTCACGCTAATAGCAATATAAAAAACATATTTACCTTTAGGTATGGCAATGATTCATATATATATCATTTCTAAATTTTATTACTAATACGTCTTTCACGAGGATTCCATTTTTCTTTTCGGTTCTTCCAATTTGCTCCTACTTTTATCAAAGTTTGAACTTCTATGTTTCATCATTTTCCTGATTTTGTGATTAACTAAAAGCTAGCATTTCAGATTTGATGAACTTAATATTAATTATACACTATTCATTCTTCATATCTAAAGATGGATTTTATTGACACTGTATTCCAGTCTATCATGATGACGTCATTTCTGATTTGGCACATTGATTTTTCTTGAACCCAGTGTAATTAGATGCTTTATGCTGTTAACCACCAATTAACCGCCGACAACAAAGTTGATGATTTGAGTCTTTACTGATCCTTATCAGACAAGATAATTGCGTCGCAACCAACTTCATCTAAACCCAGAGGCACAATTACAGTTTATTCCAATCATTGCCATTGACTAATGTCATAAAGTTATTGTATATTCGGAAAACACTCGGCCTGCCTTTTAGAATAACACTATCTCAAGTAAACAAACACAACACGTTTCGTTCGAGTTGATTTTTAAAATTTAAACTTTAATTTAGAAATATTAGGTAAAAAGTATAAAGTAAGCAGACAAAGGATGTTAGTTCTACCAGGAAACAACAGACTCGGTGTGGCTTCTATTTTGTTAATCTAAACGAAACGTTACGCTTTTTATGGCATTATTGATTATCAATCACAGCTTTTCTTTGTTCAGTTTAAGATGGACGTAATATTTTTCAATCCAATTTTTTAGACAGATAACATGTAACTATATGTTGTGGATTACATTGCTTAATTAATTCAATAACAGCCCCCTCCCTCCCCTTCCAGAATACGCCTTCTGAAATTCACAATTCTTATATTTTATAATAAATGTCGACTTTGTATAAAGGAAGCATGTTGTGTTTGATGTTCAAGGTGTCATTATAATTAAACATATTTATGTATTTGAGATGTCGTGAATGTTAAATTATATATAAAAAATATTTTTATACAAGTCCAGATAAATATTAAAACTAACCCTTGATCTAGAAATATTTATATTATCGAAAATTTTAGAATCAGGCAGTCCTATAGAACCTCCATAAACCTATTATGAACTAATCAATAAAATAAATAATTTGACCTCTAGCAAAATTGCCTTTTAAAAACATATTATACTGTTGCACATAAAGTTTAAAGTGTCAAATTTTTGTAAATAACCATTAGAAAAATAAACTTTGAAGAAAATAGATGGATTATTACTCCAGGGTTCAAGCATCGGCATTGACACTGCTGATCTGGATATTGACATTATGCTCTACAAAAGTTTTTTCCTGAATTCAAAGAATTGTAATCCTAAAGAATATAAAAATGTAAAATTGATAAAATTTGTAAAATTGATAAAGTAACTCTCTGATGGACACAATTCAGTTGTTCTGATCACCTTCTTTCTGGTCTTCTTTCTATTAAAATACGAAAAAATGCTGACATCTGTTTTCGCGGCTGCATATTTTTTTATAATGTAGCAGTGTGCAAGATGGTTCTTATGGAAGATACTATCAAGTGAAACACGATTTAAGCGCATCTTTTTAGTTTACATCCAATGACAAACTAAATAACAATATTTGATTTGAATGCAAGTTTCATTAAAAATTAGTCTTTTCTCAAATAATCTATGGTTTCAGGATAAAAATTTCGTTTTGTTCTATTCTCTTCTTAATAATTATAGAATTATCTCATATTCTCCCGTGGATAAGGGTATACTTAAACTGTCAATTTAACAAATATATAATGTTGCTTCTACATGTAAAGTATCTATAAAAATTTGACTTATTTTAAATTTAATAAATAAAACAGAAAAAAAATAATTTAAGTTCCTAATTATTTGTTTACAATAGGATAGAAAAATTTCCTATCACAATATAACAATTAATTTTAGACTATTTGTTTTGTTTTATATTTTTTGATAACAGCAATACTTTAAGAACATCCTTTATTTGTTACTAATTTAGAGATATATCTTAAACATTTTCGTTGATCCCTTTACAAATATAATTTGATTCCCTCAAATAAATCAAAACAAATAAGATATTGGAAATGTAGATATAGATGTGGAAGTATTGATTTTTTAATTTTAAAATTATATTTAACCGAAGTTTTTTCATATATAAAAAAATTATTAATAAATTAAAAAATTTCATTATGTTTGTTTTTAATAATCGAATTGTGGTATTCACTTATATATCACAGAACGTCACCGTTTTTAAGAGTTATCAAACTACAGACTATTCCCTAATGGGTTATATCTGTCATAAAATAGATCTATAACGTCTTTTAATACATTATGAATTATTGATCACTTTGTTGAAAAATAGGCTGCCGATTCTAAATATATCATAAATATTAATGGTTTTTAACTGTTAATAACAATTATTTTACAAAAGTTATTTTTAAATAATTTGAATAGATTTTTATAGATTTTTATCGACTATTCATGTTTACATATTTAAACATTTCATTTAAATACGTTATTCCTTTTTTACATTTTCTACCGGTTATATTTTTATATTCAATAATGTGCAATAATTAAAATTGCACCCCATCTGTTGCACAATTGTCGTGTTCTAAGTCATGAAGTGGTCAGTCATGTTTCTAATAATACTTTTGTATAAACTGTTTAAAATTCTACAATAATATAATTTTGTCGTATGATTGATTAAAATTATCGATTTTTACATATCCAAAAATTTACACATTAGTGTATGAAATTCTTTTATAACTTTTGATTATTTTTAATTTTTTATTTAATTTCTGTTGACATTTGTTTGATTTTAGAACTATGTGGTTATATTTCTCTAAATAAGATAATAAATCTATTCAAATATATATAATAATAATTTTGACTTACATATATCATGTGCGAATTAAACACTGTAAAGCTTCAAAATTAATAACACTGATAGCCTAATGTTTTCTGTTTTACTTTTTACCCAACATAGCATATTTTTGTAATCTAAACCACATTTAAAGCATTTTAAACTATTTTTTAGAAATATTAACATAAAGATACAAATTCTGGATTAGTATATAAATTATTTAAAATACTTGACGTTGAAAATACAGAAGTATTTAAATACCCGCAAAAAATCTATAGGATCCTTTAGGTACCTATAAATCGTCATTTAGAAAATCACATGTAGGACCATTTCCTATAGAATCATTAAAAAATAAAAAAGATTCCATTCCTGCAGGAATTTGACTTCAAGCTCCTATTGGACCGCCTATAATTTCTTCTAGGAAACTTAAACATGTTCCTTCTGGGACGCCGGTTCCAGCAGTTATTTTCTTTGGAATCCTATAAAACTATTTAAAACTTAGTTGTATGACAGATATTTCTTCAGGTGTCAATAGATTTAGAAAAATTCTATTATTTTGTTAGATATTTGTAACATTCTTGTTTTTGAATATTTCATTAAT
Organism: Vannuccia rotundouncinata; assembly: GCA_034780395.1. Lineage (NCBI taxonomy): Eukaryota > Metazoa > Platyhelminthes > Proseriata > Coelogynoporidae > Vannuccia > Vannuccia rotundouncinata. Next base: position 22,813 of record JAUZNC010008539.1, on the reverse strand, counting down.
ATAATAATTCAATGTAATTTCAAATATTCTACAAAGGTAAAAACGATCACTAAAGATACAATATGACAAGTTATCAGTTATAAACTGGTTTAAACTTCAGTTTAAAATAATTTGTTTAATTTTTCCATAATTATTTTCCTAAATATATTTTACATAATTCCTTTCATTTTTAGACAAAAAAAACGTTCTATATAAAATATTTATTTAGTAAGGTATACGAACTGTCTACAACATAAATGTATATCAATTATTTTGATCGGGGTCCTCAAAAAAACCAAATCAGTAGCATTAATCGGTTAACAAGCTTTCCTTATCATTTACTTCATGGTAACCAGGTAATTTACTTAGATATCGTGTCATCTATAACTACGCCAATATAGGAGTCATCAGCAGGGGATTAATTGTGTTTATAAATGAAAAAACGAAATGTCTGCCAATTCGGTTGCTTAGTCAACTAATTCAGTTAGAATCATATCTTTCCAATTCACCATTACCTTTATCAACCCGTGCAATATGGGTGGGTGCGTATACGGTCGAAATCAAAGAGTTAATTGACATGTTTAAATGACATAGAAATTTTCCTATATCCTTATAAAGAGACATTTATAATCGATTGAAATGTTTTTTTAATATTTTGTGGAGTGAGACATATTTTAATTCACAATAGTGAAATTCATAACAAGTTTAAATGTGTGTCATGATGTAATCGATATTAAAATTTTGTTACGATTATATTTCGTTTATACAAATATGTTTCAAAAGATAAATATATATATATATTACAGATTTATAAATACAATTAAGGGAAGAGTCAACTGTTGTTATCGTTAATAATTAATTAAATTAAGCGAGGTAAACACCCTCTATTGTAATCTTGAATCTAATAAAAAATGTATGGTATCTTTGAATAAGTTTATTTTAAGAATAAGTATATACCAAGTATACATTTTTTATAATATTCAATGGATACATATATACTGCTTAATTAAGACGGGTTCGTCCCATCATATAGATCAAGATTACATCACGCGATTATAAGATATTTATTGAGCTTTTTCCCTGGAACTGAACAATGTAATTAAATATGTTCTTTGAAGCGATACGCCATTAATGTTACATGTAAATTAGCTTACAAGAAATAGAATGATTTTAACGTGTTTGGCAAGTAACAATACGACGAAAAATTAATGTAACCCGGTCAATATTTAAAAGATCAATAAATATATGGAAGTATATAAAAGTGAAATGTTGAACTTTGCAAATGTAATAATTGGATGCATAATAGTGATTATAGGTTGGATTTTACTATTATTGCATGAAATATTTGCTACTTATGTTATGCCAATCTACAACAAACGAATTTTTGTAATAATTATTAATGCTTTATTTTATTACAATTTTTGTCGTTAAATGTTATTATCTCATACTGGCAGTAAAATATATAATCACTATAAGTATAAATAATCTTTTATAATATACATAACTTTTAGTAGAAATGGAATTAATATGTTTGTGCTTATTTATACACTCGATCATTACCCCTTATAATTTTCATTCCACACATTCAAATTCAAGAAATATCCTAACTATATAGGGAATTATGTATTGTATAACAATCGGTTAATTAAATCTTGAAAAAAAATTTGAAAATGACATTCAAAATTATTGAAATAATTCATTGCTAAATTCTTTTATAATTTTCTATGTACAAGTAATCGATTGCACATATAACAAATAATATATTGTATTGAGATACATTGTTTGCTTCACACAAATAATCCATAAAAAAATATTTTTTGAAATGCTTAGATTAGTTAATAAAAAATATCTTAACATGGGTAAAGTTTTATATTGAAAAATAAAATTTAATGCATTAAATTTAAAAATGTGTTACAATCTTACTTTATAAGAAAATACTTCTTCTGCTTATAATCATAAGTTAGAATTTGTATTAATAATTAAAAAATATTACACGTATATCTCAATTATTTACTGATTTAAAAATAAAAGATCACCAATATACAAAGATAAACAATATTAATATTTGCTTCAACTTTTAAAAGCGCAACTGATCAAACGTTTTCATACGCAGAAATTTAGATATTATACTCGCGTATAACTTACATAGAACTAACTAATTTATAAAATACATTTACAAAGTATAAATTCCTATATTATCGAAGTTATCAGGTTTATAAATATATTATCAAAATTTTGTTATAATTTACTGAAAACGTATTAGTTCCATTTTTGGTTTCGAGGGCTACATCCATTTTTGATTATTTTTAAATTATTCTTTATATTTGTTATTCATGAATTGTCTATTTGGTTTGGGAACAGGTGGGTCTATATGGTCAATGTTTTCTAACTGTTCGTCAAAAAAATAAAGCTAAAACGAAACACAAAATTAAAGTTTCTATTTGGTAACCATTCCAGATTAACTTGTGATAAATGCCTTTGTTATCATATTATAAATAATCTTTTAGAATTTTTTTTATTTACTCAGTTAGAATATATTTTAATCTAATTGTATTGGAATATGACTCATACTCTAAATGTAACATTATATAATTTTTAAATTATAAACAAATTTTCCATATTTATCCGTGCAAAAAAGTATTTATTCTTTCTTTATTGAAAAAGACAACAATAGCCTTCTTATTTTTAAAACTTGACGCAGAAGCTTTATACGTGCATAAAATCATCTTGAAGCATTATAAAATATTTTTAAAACCAAAAGCGAAACCCTAAATCGAAAATTCTCAAGAAAGAAAACTAATTTTTTTTATATTTTGGCTTAAGTAAATTAATTATATTTGTAAAATGTGGACATATTCGTTTTTTGTTGAAATAAGTTGGTATGTTTCATTTTTTACATATAAAACTATTCTTGGATTTATTTTTAAAATCTTTTGAATATAATTTTGTTCAACAAAAATCTTTTTAATTTTTTAATCATGAGTCAACATATAATTTTTTATGATTCGTTTTGTGTTTTTATGTTTTTATTGAATTAATTAATGACTATAAATTTTCGTACTTGAATTGTAATTTTGTAAAAATCTATTTATATAGTGTCTATATGTAAGTTAAGAATGTATACCTAAAAAGGTTTTAATATTTATACTAAAGAAATTTATATATTCTTAAAAAGAAATTTAAAAATGATTTTTAAAAACGTATATCCAAATATTTATTAATATAGTTTCTCTTTCTTCTAGCAATGTCACCGAAGAACAACTCGGTTGAGAAAACATTGATTCGCACATTACTGGATCGATATGAGAAATTTGGAATTGTGGGCCGCCCAGTCAACTCCAGCGACACTCTGATCAAGGTTAATTATGGACTGGCACTGATTCAGATTCTTGATCTGGACGAAAATAAGCAGGTTCTGAGAACCAACTGTTGGTCCAGATATGTGAGATAGATCTACTCATGTTTACAATAATTTAGAATAATTTATAGAAAGGATAATTAAGGAAACGCATTTATGTATGGCTTTACGTTTAACAATCTAGAGTTTTGCTTGTCTTATGAATCGTAAGATTTATCAAAAATGTATTTCTTTATGGCTTTGTCACACCTTGACAATTTAGCCAGCGTATGCCTGCGTATGTAAAAGTGGTTTTTTAAGAGTTGGGAGTTTATACATACAGTTTTCAAAACGAGTATGACGTATATTAACATATAAAGTACGCATTGATAATTTATATCAACGAATCCCAGTATTTGTTACAACGAGTGCCTAACGTTTTACTAACGACCACAACTTATGCCCAACGATGTCTAACTTATTCATAACTCGCAAAGTACATAGCAACAACAATCACGTGATTTGAGTATTTTGAATTTAAATTTGAAATAGAAATAGAAATCAATTAAATCAATCGTTTTAAAATAAATTCTGAACCGCTGTAGCTGAAATTTGTAGTTGAAATACTGTGACCCACTATTTGGCGGACAGCGGCAGGCCAAACGTATAGGAAAAGTTCCATCTCTGTTAGAACTTGTTCGTTATGGCACACCAACCAGCAGGAGTACTTGGGCAAACCATAACCTCATCCATATATTCGTCAATAATGGCTTGACAAATTACTCTGACCACTAGGGACTGGATGTTGAGAGAGACCTTCGATCCGAACTTGATTATCTTTGGACCCACTCTGGCTAGAAGCTCGTCGACATCCTAGGTGGCATACACTGGAAGTTGGTGATAGATACGAGGACCCTGTTACGAAGTTCCCCCAAAAGCTGGTCATACATGTAAAAGTGGCATCGCTTTTTGATCTATGGTCTAACCCAGATCCTTTTCCTCGGTTCAGCTCATCTTCTATTGAGGACATAGCTAGCTGGTTTTCTCCTCTCAGCCTTGCAGGATCTTCCATCTCTCTCATATATATGCTCAGCATGAAGTCTCGATGAATATTGACTAGTTTTCCATATGAACCCATATATACAAATAGACAATAGACAATATGCGGTAGCTGTTAGTTAGAAACACGTCCAGTAAGTCCAGTCTAGAACGCTTTAAATACGTCTACATATTTCAAATCACGTTACTCGTATTTTTAGAAATAATGTTGTGTACTGTAGACGTGTGAGCGATCGTATAACTTATATACAACTTATGCCCGCATAAGCGTAAAGTATTAACCATACGTCGGAAAATGTTGTACTTGCACAACATTTTCTGACGACCTCGCCGTTTTTCGACGCATACCAACGTGCTTCATTGTATTCTTAACTTATACAAAACTATACAAATAAATACATATTAACAAAATCATTTAATAATAACAATTTCGATTATTGATTTATTAAAATTCTTTTCGTATGAAGAAAATTTCTAAAAACATAATAAAACATTGCTGGCTTTAACAACATTAGCTGGACATTTTAGACATTCTGGTAAATATCTGTTTTCTCGAATGTAAATCAACTTTGATTTAATAATTTGTCAACATAAAAACTCGTATCGATTTTCTTTTAATTTCACTTTGAAAGTATAACAGTCTTTCATTTCATCACAATAGTTGTTAATTAAAATTGCGATGTGGATGCACAATCAATCTATTGTTTAATATCTTTACTGATGTAGACTACCATTCTACGCAATGCATCCTCAGTCTATAACTAATTTCCCGACTTCCGTCAAATGGATACATCCTAAGAAGCCATGAAAGAACTTTTTGGGTCGGATTGTCATCCGGCGATAGTCAAAGAATTAATTATGACATCGTCAACCTGAAAGAATAAGTTCATGAACGCAAAGCGGTGAGAGTTAAGGGTTGTTACGACACAGAAGCAAACACTACCAATAATTGTGTATCTGGTAATGACAATATATATAGCAATAATGGTACTACTCCAAAAGATCAAAGATGACCGCCTAGCAACTAAGATATACTATATAAAGAAAGTTTAAGAATTACGGAAAAGTTGGATGGATAAAAAGTAAAACGACACAAGAGGAGCTAATGGATTGCACTCGTGTAAAGCCCCCGGCTCAAGATAAACGCTTTCAGTCGGATTACCGGGGAATTCCAAGATTCCTTTTGCCAATAGAGTTGCCGGTTGATAAATAGATCTATTGATTCCATATAGATCTGGTGAATGAAAAGCTTTCCCAGATTTGAGATTATACCGACACTATTGTTTGCTTGTGTACTTATATTTATAGAAGGTGTATTTTTTAGCATCGAAAGTGTTCATGTAGTTTGAGTCAAGAGGATTATTGCTAACGATTTCCCCTTAGAAAACAAACTCTTTTCTTGCTGAATTTATATATCAATGATTTATGTAACATTTACGTATTGTATATATCTATATTGTTGCGCCCATTATTCGTTGAGAAAGATTTCCGTCTTTATCATGATAAGATTGTTGCTGATTGTGTTGACCAACGATATCGATTTTAATGAATATCTCAAAAACTAATTGCTAATTTTCTAAATATAGTCTAGATATTAATTGAGATTATAAATTTTGTCTTTTATAATTTATCGTAACTGTCTAACAATTTATTATTTTACGGAAAATCGTATCAAATAATTATATTTATATTTTAATCTATTTGTGGATTTTTTATTTCGAATGATTCATAGAGAATTACTGATATCGTTACACTTGTGCATGATCTAATATAAATAAAAGGGTTGATGTAGCAGTTTTACATTGGTTTTTTGGAATTGTATTAACACCCAAATGCGAAGTAATTAACTAATTAAAATGTATACAAATAAATTGATTAAAACGAAACTTAATTATCCCAATAACTACAGCACCATTCACTAAATAAAAGTTGAATGACTTTAATTTGAATAAACGTTTGATGTTTTGCGTAAAAAGGTATTGTATATCTATGAATTCACTGAATATCTTCTGTAAACATTTATGTATCCTGGAATTATCTATACAAGCCTAAATGTAAACTAAAAAATTATTAATTGACACTTCCACTTATTAGGCTGTACACATTTCAATTTACAGATAATTTCCACTAGAAGACGATAGATACATTTCATAATTTTTATAATAACTTAAATATTACAATTACAAAGTATGAACACAAGGTTATTAATAAAAATGTATAATGTAGTTTACATGATTTGATAGTAGATTAAACTGATATTTTTCCGCTCCGTTAATTTTTTAAAATTTTATTTAAATAAAAGTAATCAGAATTTTATTAATTAAATTTATTAATTTTTTTAGGAATAGCAATAACAATTTGTATCGTAACATTTTATTAAATACTTCCAGGGAAAAGTACTAAGAATTTAGTTTATATTGGGAGGTTAATATGATATTAATTTTCAAACTATTAATTAAAACACAAAAATCCGAAAAGTTTCACCATTTTGCCTCGTTTATTACAGGTATGGAATGACATCTTGTTACAATGGAATCCCGATGACTATGCAGGCATTAAACAAATTCGAGTCTTTCCGGATCAACTATGGACACCGGATATTACGTTATATAACTTGTAAGCTTCAAGAATTAATTACGAGATACTATCTAAAATATTTTAATCAATAATAAACTGATCAGAATAATTTTTAAAATACTCTAGTGATGTTTCTTAACTATATAATAATTGTTATTATTTAATAGTTCTGTTTTTGTTTAAATTTAAATTCAATACTTTAAATTTAGAAAAATAAGCTAAGGCTACTTCAATTAGCTAATCAAAAAATATCAACCTCAAAGCTTAAAATAGAATTCTAGATATTAAGGTTTATAAATTGACTTATTTCTTATTTCTTACTTTGTACTTTTTCTTGATATGTTTTATTTATTATTTATTTCATGTTTCAGTAATGTTTTAATAATTATAAAATTTTTATTCTCACCTAGTAATCATTACTATAAGGTCCTTACATTTCCTAGGAACTACTGACATATAAATATCATTTTAAAAATTCATTTAAATAGTTGTAATAATTAAATTTGTTGTGTAGTTCAGTTTAAAATTAGACAGCAAATCAAATTTTAAATGTTAAAAATAGTAATATTGAAATAGAGCTAACTCCGCCATATAAGATAGGAACTACATTTTTAAACTTCAAGTTTATAATGTTTCTTTATGCTATACTCATAAGCTTTGAATAATTTTATGACAAATTAATATTTTGGGAGGTTAACAAATAAATCATTAAGATTTTGAGTTATCTCAATTACACAATTTTAATGAATACAATTCGAATTTAAAACACCTCTGATCTGAAATACTTCATTTATTTAAAAATACAAACTTTTTAAAATAAAACTTTATTATATATACATTTTATTTGTAAATTATCTTTCAATATTGAAAAACCATAAATAATGTTTTGTTATCCCTATTCTACATTGTACTGTTTATCTAATAACTGATCACTAATATTACTAACCATTAATGATCAAATAATTATTGAATTTTCTCAGCTGAATAATTTCATTATTTATTCGTTATGTTTTTTATTCTCCTGCATAATGCATTCTAGTAATGTTCTATGGATTAGGAACGTGTGTTACTCATCTTCAAAATACTTGGAATGAAGCTTGTCAGATTTAGACAGACTTATAAAATAATCATAAGTTGTATATGTTATGTAATCTTTACTCCAATCAAATGCGTAGTTCGGTCTTTGCTAAGTCAGACTTCGCATAGAGTTCAAATACTTTTATAATAAATATTTTATTACGTCTGTACAAATATACGGTATGGAAAATACATTATATAGAATTAAATATATTTAGCATGGAAATATATCTAATTTCGTATTATAGATTTAATTAACCAATATTGACTTGCCATTAAATATTTATTAAATATTAAAATCGTATTAACAAGAATGTAATAGCAATAATTAAGCCGCGAAGTTTACTTAGTATATTCTTTATACACGATATAGTAAAAGATTTTAAAAACAGTAGTATTTACTTCGTATCTAAATATTTATTAAAAAAATCTTTATAATTTGTCACAAATAAACATCCTAACCAAGATTTTATTATTATTTTATTCCCACATATCCTCAATCATGGAACCAATAATACATAAATTTAATATAATTTGAAATCCACATTGGAATGAAGAAATAAACAATTCATTTTTAATCAGGTGTGTAAAAAAGTATCATTCAAAATGATTAGAAAACTTTTAACCACTATTGATAGTCACCAAAAATAGTTTTACAAACTAAAGCAAAGATGACCAACAATTCTATTTTTTAATTTGTTGTTTATTTGGGTTTCTGTGTTGCTACGCTTGAAATAATTTCAAATTTTGTCATTCTTTCTAAACGTTGTAATATAAATTTACTTTAATATTTAAATTTGACTGTTAAGCACTAACACAAAGAATTAAAGATTTAAAAAAGAAAATCCACACACTGAATTTATTTATATTGGGTAAATTCGCTCTTTCACATCTTAAAAAATATATAGGTCCTTTACATAGTGACCTATATTACATAGTTACCCAAACCTATTCTGACTTTTTCGTGAATAAACGATCTTTCTAGAGACATATCTAAGTGGTTAATATACTCACATCCCAAATATATATCCCATCCATGTTCAGTGCAGACGAACGCATGAAGGAACATCGAGTTGCCCGCGTTCTTATCTACAGCAATGGGCTCCTCATCTGGATTCCCCAGGCACTCTTCAAAAGTACTTGCTCGGTGGAAATCACCTATTTCCCATTTGACACACAAGTAAGAAGAATTTATACTCAGCCGTCAGGTTGGGAGAGACAAGCTTTATTGTCACTGTGACAAACATAAATTAATTATTATTATGTCGGCAGTTTAATTAATTTCTGTAACGGTTAGTTTTATAAACTAGGTTGAGTAGAACTTAACTTCAAACAAACATTAAAAAAGCTCTAAAAATAAAAATTACAATTTTACGAAATAACGCAAATATATTACAACTAACAAGATTTTGATAAAACATGTGTGACTAATAAAAATTATGTAAGAGATTATATTTTCGATTCCTATAAAATTTTTAATCAACCTAAAATTCTACTAACAATCGTTTCGATATTGTAAATTTACTTTTTAACAACTCTAAAGGATCCATGGTGAAAAGTCGTAACAATTAATTAGTCGTACATAATTTAGTCGTGTTGAAAAGTTTTCTTAAAACTATTGTAATAATTATTTGGTCTTATATGAAAATTAGTCTTTTCGAAAATGCCTTAGAAGGTTCTTAAAATATAAGCCATGACCAAATGGTTTTATATAGCCTGATTTTTATTAATACCATTCAGTGAATACCGTTACTTAACTACATTCATATACTAATACTAAAGGTTACCTATTGTACTATAATTAAACTTGATTAAAGTGTCAAATATCGATAATATTTCACGGATTTTTTACAATCATTATAGTTCACTTGTATATTATTTTACGACTTTTTAAATACGATTATTTAAGTGACTTTTTAATTTACAATAAAAGAAATACGGCTACCTGAATTTTACGACATTTCACTCAGCATCTACTCTAAAATATCACAATAAAAATAAAATCAAGGTTTGCTCAATGGAGTTCGGATCGTGGACCTACGACATGTCACAGTTGGATCTCAACTGGTGGGAAGTTCATGAGATAAACAGCTCTTACAGTGTCCCTTACATCGACTTCACGGACTATGTGTCCTCAAATGAATGGGAAACAGATGGAGAATTCGAGCGAAAAGTTGATTCCAGACAAAGAACGTGAGGCAGCTTTGTATTTTATTTCTATTTTATGTAATTTTTCTTTTGATAGTTGAAGAAAACCTCCTACACTTCCATTTTAGCGCTGCAATGCAAATGGCATTAACTATTTTTGTTACAGTGAACACATGTTTTTTGAAACGTTTTTTGAATATTAACGAGATTATAAATAAACTTACTCATTTAATATTTATTAAATAATTACTTTTTGAATTTTTATCAACTGTGTCTAACTTTAATTATTCTATCCTAAGTGAACAAGAACTCTCCTTGTTCCGCAGACATTCCACGTCGTGTAGGGAATCATTAAAAGGTGTAGGATCGTCTTGAAAACTAAACACTTAAAATAATGGGGATTTTAATTTACGGAACTAAAAAAGTAATAAAATTGGAAACAAAAAATGCTATTATACATAACAACATGGAAATAATAGCACTAATCAATACAAATAATTATCGTTAAAAAGCTGTTTGTTAAGTATAACTTTTTTTAGTATAATGCCTCTTATAATAAAATTCTTATGCTTATCAGAAGCATGAAGATTTCGATAAAAATTCGATTTCTAATATTAAAAAAATTCTGTATTGTTATATAGAATAATAAGTTATATATATATATATATGTATAATCATTTAAATATAGAAACCTCGAAAATAACATAATAAAAATATATTTTGAATCTAAAAAAAACGTAAAATATCAGAACTCTACTTTAATAAAAAAATGTTGGTTTGGAAAATCTGGATAATTTTAGTTAATAAAGGAAATGCAAATGATATATATATATATAATTCCTTCTAATCAAATATGAAAAACTGTATAGACAATCAAATACCTATGGTCTTATATTTTCTGTATAACTTAATTCTAGTTAAAGTTGATACCAGAGGAATACTGGCATCCTATTTCGCGCGTACACCTAATTCTAATACTTATATAAATTGGTTTATTAACTACACTATGACAATTAAATTTTATATAAAAAGCTCACTCGTTCGGTAAACGCCTTCATTAAATAGTCAACTAGCTATAGTGAAAGATAATGTATGTAGTTTAAGGTAACCATAAGCAACAGTATCCCAATAATTTCCTAATGGAATAAAAACATTATCTAGCGTCTGCATAAGACAAAATAGAATAGGAAATGGGAGGAAAATTATAATTTGAAAATTGACACCAGAAATAAATTTTTAAAAGTGATATTTAGTCATTAAATTGCATTCGTTTATTTTCTTCATAATTATATATACATTTTTTCTGACCATCTGTAAACAAACATATCTGCAACAAACTGTTTAAATGGTGTGTGTAAGACGATCATGTGGAAAATTAAGTTATTGATTATATATATAGGCTAGAATAACATTAGATGATTATGGTAATTATTTGCCGAAACAGAAGGGGAAGATTTTATAATTCGTGAAATTTCCGGTTTTAACATAAATATTTTTTACAACTTTTATGAATTTGATGAAAATATTTAAGACCTCTTCGAGGATTATTATATAGAGATAACTTAAAAAGATTCAATTGATCTGTCCTATAGAGATATTTTACATATTTAATACATTAATTTATTTCCTAAGATTTCAATTGTTTTAAATTAAATGAAATTGTAAATTAGTATTTAACAATATTTTTTATATTTAAAAAAAAATCCCTTTACACACAGATCCCAAATAATATCACGGCGAAAAATTCGAAAAGTGAACGTTACAGATTCCTATGGACGCCTTGTTACCAAACTCTATCCGATCTTGGAGTATCGTGTACGCCTCAAGCGCAACCCTAGTTTCTACGTGTCCATTCTTGTGATCCCTTGCATCCTCCTGTCGTGTCTCACATTAGTGCTATTTTGGCTTCCACCAGAATCCCCGGCAAAAATGATGCTTGGTAAGCAGGTCGGTTGTTTAGAAAATAAAAAAATAAAAAGGACTAAACCTCGAATGGGGTGTCTACATCAATTGTTGCTTTCTTAAGTTATATAAGTTATGACTGTAAACCCGATTTCTATAAATCTTTATATCAGGTTCCACTTCACAATTGTTACTTTTTTCTATGTTTAAATGTCCGAAGAATATAAAATTATACATTGAATAGGGTTGTATTTATAGTTCACATAGTCCCACAGCTACACCCTGCAGCTATGTGGAACAAGCTACCAACATTGACCCCCTATAATGTTGGTGTTAGGAGGGTTGGTTTGGACCCTATAGAGCCTTTTTTTTCCAAATTATGAAATATAAATATCTATACAATGGAAGGTTACTTTGAAAGAAAATTCTTATTTATTACAAAATAAATGATTTAATTAGGTTTTAAAATGTTTTTTTTGTATATGATTTTGAATATGTATAACTGATTTCTTCATATAAATCAAAAAATGATCATATATCTCATTTTATTTTATTTCCATATGCTTTTTAACTTTCTTTTAAAGTAACGTAATATTGTATAAATTTGCCTATTAATTCTTTAATATGGAAAATCAAAAAGCTTTGGGGTCCAAACAAAACCCTCACAACACCGGCAGACGTCCATTTCGGAAGGTTTGTCACCATTATCTACAACTATATGGTGGTCAATTTTAGTAGCACGTTCGTCATAGCTGGAGAGTGCTAGCTGCCGGACAAAAAACCTATAAAAAACGGCATTCTATAATTGTTCAGATAATTTCCCAAATTTAGTTTGAAGAAAAGAATTATACATTGTATAATAACCGTTTTTGTGATAGATTGGTTATAATGATCTTACCTCTTTGTTTCGCAATGTTACTATTGTTTTTCTGTTGTGTTTAAACATCAATTAAACATTGAATATTGATCCGTGAAAAATTATTTAGTTAATTTAAATTTTCCGTTTTCATCATATCATGCATGCACACACAGTGTCTTGTTATACAGCAAAGTGTGAATAATAAGATATGTCAAAATTTTAACAAAAACCAACCTTATTATAGTTATTGAAGGTTCTTCAATGTCCCGTTCAAACTTGTGAATTAACTCGTTAATTTACAGTTCTAATAAAAATATCAGTTTTAAGGCTGCACAATTCTAGCCTTTCTTTTTAAATATTTTATGCTTAAAATTATCAATTTATTATACTGTGAAAGTTATGAATTTTTATATTTTATAATTTGATCAAAATTTATTATATTTTAATTTAAGAATATTATAATATTAAACAATCAATAGACGCTTCAAAAATATTGTATTCATGCAAAATTTTATAAATGTTAATTTATATTTTTCTTCTAAGGACTATATGATACTACTTGATCTGTCTGCTTTTTTAGTTATAATTGTGTAGTATTTTTTTATCATTTTTATTTCAATATAAGTTTCATTACTAAAATTATACGCTTTTGGGTTATCTAAAAAAACAATTAGATAAGAGAGAATATTTAGCAAGCCAATTTAATAAAAAAATCATATAAAATATATTTAATTAAACAAAAGTTATAAATTTTGAAGAATAAAAATTTGATTATCTCATATGATTCTATTCTATTTATTTGAATTTTCAAAAATTGAAACTTTTAATCTGACACTCAATAATTATAATATAGATATATATTTTCCACTTAAATTTTTATTTATTTTAATAAAAATGAGTTTTAATTTAATACTGAACTATTTATTAAAAATGGTTGTTGTCATCGCTTGTTTTCTTAAAGACTTATAAATAAATAAGTAAAATAATTAAAGTGTGTATTATGAAGATAATATTCGTTTTCTATACACCTATAAACTATGTTTAACTGTGTAAACTGTGTTAACTATATAAACTGTGTTTTTTACAGTAAATTGGCATAAATTTAATTAACCTCCCATTATATTATTGGTTAATATCGGTTCGGCAATGTTTCCACATTTTACATTATAAAGATCGATATACAGTGTATTTTATATCACATTTAAAATCATTTTCAAATGTATTTGATTAAACACTTTATTATGCTTTTAGGATGTATATAAACATAATAATATAAACATTTAAAGTTTTCTTTGCAATTTAAAAAAATTCGTGTTATAGAGTTAAAAATTATAAAATAAACAATATTGATTTCTAAATTTTCGAATTTTCGTATTTTTAACTTTCAGAATCATTGTTAAAATATTTGCAAGTCATAATGGTTTTGTATTCTTCAGTTCAAAAACTTTTACTAACGACTTTCCATTAAATAATTTATAGAATTTTTAATGCAGCTATAAACAAAAATAGACATGTTAAAATATACTGCTTTAGTTTTCTATATGTACACTAGAACAGTATTCTACTAACATCATTCAAATAACTTCTGTAAATAATTTTTTTATTGATTTTATGTAAATAATTTTATTTTTTATCTTTCCTTAGACAGAGTAAAAATATAATATAATTTTTAGAATTAAAGTATTAATTTTTGAAATATTCAAAACTATATATATGTTAAATAGTTTTTTAAGTTTTAAAAAGCTTAGTATGTTAAAATAAAAGTGTCATTCAATAAAATAAATATATTAGTTATTATTAGTTCGTAAATGTTAGTTACTTTTAAAGAATATAATGATTGATATAATTTTTTCTTTCTTTAAATAATCATTATAGGAGATACAAATAATTCCTAAAATATTTTCGAATTAATTGTATAATGTTCGGACAATGTTTTAATGAAATATTGGGTCCAATTTACAAAAGGACATGTATATTATATATCTAACTAATAAATATTTTTATTCATTAAAAGAGAACCTTATTTCCGCAATACCCAATTTATAATTAAATAATGCTCTTCAGTTGGAATTTAAATCAGAATTATACCTAGTGTCTGTATTTAGTTTAATATGCAAATCAAGAATCTACTTTGCAGCATCTTTCAGACTATATAAATAGTTTAATTATAATTTATGTATGTATAAATAAATACAAATGTATTCTTATTAACATAATTGTCTGCAGTCGTATTATTTTGCAATCCTTAAAAATAAACATTACTTATGAATAATTTTTTTTTAAATTCAGATTGTTTTTATAAATCATTTTTATTTCGGACGAAATTTTATAGAATAACATATTTTGACTTAAAATAAACGTGTTTCCTGTTAATTTAAGGAAACTGAATGGAAATTTCTGTCAAATTAGACAGTTTAGAAAAATATTCATTGTTGGTTGGTGTTTTGAAAACACAGTGTTAGCAGCTCAATGTATAGTTTACATTAACTAACGCTCAAATGCTTTTAGAACAAGCAGTTGATCAAGTTCAATTAATCACATATTACTATAAAAGAGAAAACTGTTATGTATTTTTGAAAGAAGTTACGTTTATTAGTAGTTGGTTTTTTCTATTTAAAAATAAAACCTCCAATTATAAAAATTTATAAAATGAAAAATTACAATTACAATAATCGAAGATACATTTTTTAATTATCAAAAAAATTGTATAATTTAGTTGTTACTAATATATTTATTAATGTATTTATTTGAATGTATGTAGATTATACAACATGCTTAATAAAGATTTTTATGATATATTAAACGATCGTTGCTGCATTACCAAATGGACAATTTTCAGTTCTTTTTCTTTCAGGAATGAATATTTTCGTAGCATTTTTTGTTCTTTTGCTTTTATTGGCTGAATCAACGCCCAGTGCTGTAAAAAGCTTTCCTCTGATTGGTAAGTTTAAAAAACTCTTTTCTAGAAAAGATTTTTAATTTGAATTAAGTTTAAATATTTTTGTTTTTAGACACAGGCACAAATTCAAAAAGTTCAAAATCTAGTTGGGATAAATATTTAAAAAGATGAAATACCTGTTTCTCTATTTTTTACATTATTAAATTGGTCAAATTTTTTATTGTAAAGCACTTAAATGGTTGTCCCCTGTGATTTTCATTCTTTTTGTAAACATTTTAACTGTTGACATTTATTCCTCGATTTCTATTCTTAAAAAAAATTGATTTTATAGCATTAAAAAATTCTTTAAGAATACAGAAAATTTTGTAATTGTGATAAATCTATATATTATTGTATTGAAAAATATATCATGAATATAGAAATTATTTTTAAAACAAACATAAAGATAGTCATTACCAAAATGTAAAACGTTTTCATATAATGTATAAGTGACCTCACAGTATGAGAGTGAAAAAAACATTCAAATTTATAAGTTTCTTATAAATTCTAGTTTAATTGAGTTTCAATCCAAAGAATTCTACTAAAATATGTTGTTATTGTATATAGAATTACTCAATTCTGTTTCTTTATTCAGGAGGCTATTACTGTCTCAATATGGTTCTAATAACTCTGTCCACCTTTTTGGCGGTTATCGTTATCAATTTGTACTTTGGTGGAGATAAACGAGGACCGGTCCCTTACTATTGGAGGAGAGTAAGTTTAAAAACATTTTGAAGAAAAAGAAGGCAGTATTTCAAACTCAACTATGTATTGTTTCCAAATATAAAAATAATAAAAGATCACCGGAATACCATATATATTGACAGTAAATCAAGTACAATAATGTTATATTATTTAATCAGGTTTATTCGATTCAATGCTTTAAAAACTGAAAACTTCAGAAAATATCACATAAAAGAAGGAAAATGTTCTTGTTTTGTTTATTTAGTTTTATTTAGTTATAGTTTGTTCTAAACTAAAATTCACTATGATACACCAGCATAGAAGCAAATATGCACGAATTAACCAGGGTGATTTTGATGCTAATTCTAAAGCTTTTGAATAACATTTTTGAATGAATACGGATAAAATACAATTCATAAAATTAAAATTTATCTATATAAAATGAACCTCTAAAATAAAATTATAATTTTTAATGATTAATTAAAACGATTCCTCATTTAAATAATGTTATATTTAAATTGGTAAGATCCGTCTGCCATATTTTAAATTTATTAATTTTATTTTCGGATAATCTCTTCCAAGTGGATTATGATA
Source organism: Vannuccia rotundouncinata (assembly GCA_034780395.1). NCBI lineage: Eukaryota > Metazoa > Platyhelminthes > Proseriata > Coelogynoporidae > Vannuccia > Vannuccia rotundouncinata. The sequence continues at coordinate 5,659 of JAUZNC010008539.1, read as the reverse complement.
AAATAAGCATAATGATTAACAGTATCTAACAATAATCAATGAATTACAACTTTTTTAAAGTATACTTATAGATATTGATTATTGATTAACACCTTTGATTTTTATTTCATTAACAAATAAGCAATATTGATACCTTTTTTGAATAGCTTAACAGATCTGTCGATTGATAGTCTTTTAAAGAAATGCCAACATAAGATCTTTATTAATACTTTCATAAATATAAAATAGCATTTTCAATGATTTCACAGATTTTTATCGAAGGCCTGGGGAGAATTCTGCTGGTTCGACAAGACATACCTCTGCCTCCAGCAGCCCCACGCAAAAGGAAAGGTCCAGGCAACAACAGAAGAAGTCAAAACAAGGGGATCAATTCTACCAGATTACACCGACATGCACCACCACCGCTTCTCTATAACAAATTTAAAATGACTAGCAACTACCTCGACACTGTAGAAGACCTAGACCCCATGCGTAGCCAAGAAAACGGACGAACTTCTCCAGCTCCTGCGACAACATCCTCTCCGTGGAGTCGGGATGGGGAGTTCTCCAACAACCTTGAGGACACCAACGAGCCTAATCCCTACAATCACTCGAGCAGTTTGGCAGATCCGGAAGATTCTCCCATTCTCTGGAAAACTAATTCCGTCCTGGAAGAGAACGTTAGAGAGATAAAGAGGTATGTGCGTCTCTATGTCAATCGACAAAAGGACAAGGAGCGACGCAATCAGACGGCGATGGAGTGGCGAACAGTGGCCCTCATTTTAGACCGACTTTTCTTTATTATTTATCTTGTGGCTATATCCATAGCAATCATCACTATGCTTCCTAGGAGTTCTCTCACACCTAAAAAGCTGGATGATGATAGTTAAGAAAATTTTACATTTCATCTCATTTTTATAACAGTCAAAACGTATTCCATGTATTTGTATATTTTATTACTATTTCAAAAATGTATATATTTTGATACATATAATTTGATATTCCTGAATTAAATTTAACATTAGTTTAAATATTATTTCCTGACAACTCCAATATGTCACTGGATGCAGTTTTTTGATAGCATTAAATTTATAAAAACAGCATACAGAAACTAATTTTTACTGAAATATATTTATAAAACTAAATCGTAAGAGTATAGATTTAAATACTTGAAATAGTAGGTACAGAAAAATATAAATAGTTGTTTTGATCAAAAATTATATATTGAGACATTTCACTCGTAGTTTATTTTGATGTTGATAGCAGGGGAAAATGTCTATGCTACTTAAATTCAAACTGTACCTACTTATTAAAATACATAAGAAAAAGTTCTAGAGAGTATCAGTAATTTACCAATTGACAGAGTTATATATTGTTAAATTTGTTCAAAGTTTATATATAATAATTGTTGTTTAGATGAAGAAAAGCTTTTATACAGAACTGTATAGTCAGGAAGGGGCTATATTATTTTATATTTTTTTACAATTAAGTAAATAATTCTAAATTTCAATTTGTTAAAAAATATAAGATAGTGTTCAAAAATATTTCTGATTTACAATTTTTTATCATTGCATTTAAAATATTTCTAAAAATTCAATCATTATATAATGCGCATTTTTTCAGATTATTAAAGTATATATGCGCATGTAAGTAAAAAACATTATCGATTGTAATTTAATATCTTAGAAAACTTATTACGATTGTAATCGGTGTAATGTTTTTCAGTGTTTTAGTTTTCACGTAACATAATTTTGTGTAATGATAAATATTATTCATTTTACATTTTGTAGTTTATGTCTTTGTTATTGTACTCATTATATGATTCAAATCCTCAATATGTTAATAGGTATATATATATGTAATTATTTAATTTGTGAATGATTATCTTCAATTTGTAAATTCCATTTATTTATTTCATACATTTTTAAACATTATTTAATGATTTTATATTAAATCTTTTATTTTATTTTGAAATTTTATATTTTTATTATAATTCATATTTTAATTATGGATTATGAATAATTATATATGTATAACTGTATATAAATGTGGGTTATGTATAATTTTTTCATATAATACATTTCATATGTTACTGATTTTATTTTTATAATATCGATTGAGTTACGTGATAATCCGTCAAATGTAAATTTTAAATACCTGAAACTCTAAATTGATATTAACTAATTAGAAATTAGAAATCAAAAAAGTTAATTCAATTCATACGATTTTTCAGGTTGATAAAAACCAACAGAAAAAAAATTATCATTCACTAACATGTACATATAAAAACTATTAACTTTTAATTTCTAATTTATTATTAGTTAATACCAATTTGGAGTTACAGGTAGGTATTTAAAATTTATATTTGACCGATTATCTCGTAACTCAATCGATATTATAAAAATAAATAAATTTGTCTAATAATTTTGTTAAGTATTTATTTTTAACTTTCAATTATAAATTAGACTCGTATAACTATAACATATATAATTTATAAATTAACTGTTTATTTTAAGTTCAAACGAAAAGTGTGAACATTTTTAACATATCACTAATATACAAACTATATTCAATCTAATTCCAAAATATAATCGTTAAAAATCAATATAACTATAGAAATTTATATTTAAAATTCATATAAAAATTCAAAAATGTTCATGCAAAGTTTATCGATATAAAAGTTTTGTTAGAAATTATTCATTGTATAAATATAAAATAACATTAAATATTAAAAATCACATAAATCATAGGCACCAGAACTAAAATAAAATGTTATATATTTTTAAAATAACGTCTATTAATTACTACTATCAGAATTTATGATTATTTGAAAAATATTTAAATATTAATACAGTTAAATCCACAGTTTATAAACACTTCAAGTATTTACTAAAATTGAACATATTTCTTATTAAATTTCGGATGTTTTATAATTCCTTTTTTGAACTTTTACATTCTTCCTCAACATTAAGATATTCTTTGTTTGCTCTCATGGACTCCAGTCACCGAAATATAAATCTGTCTCACATGTTTTATTATATGAATTGTTTGCAAACTAAGCTTTAAGGTTTGTCTTTGAGGTAGTCAAACGATCATTATTTTGTCCTATCCATGAACCCATAATTAAAAATAATATTGCGTCAACCAAAATATCATTTTTTATCAATTAATACAATGATGTTTTTGTTATCTTGAATTCATAATTGTATTCTATGCTCGTATGGAGTCCACTGAATTTACATTCCATCTGTTATAATTATTAAATCAGCTAAAACTCTTCGTTTAGAATGCGATGGACCATAATGTTACTTATATGATAATCAATTAACAAGATATCATTTAAAATTAGCTATTGAACTTTCAGGTCATTCGGATACAAATATTTCATGACCATACACATTCAAATTTATTCGGTTACGGACTTTGATGTGACTTTAAATCATTACTTATTATACTTTAGCAAATGTGAAGATTTCCATAAGTTGGAAATTGCTGTGCAGATTTATATGTTGTGAAATATTATATTTAAATATAAAAGTGCTCTTTCGCTTGGTTTGGTATGACAACCAAGCAAGACTCCTATAAGTTTTTTTTACTGAAAACTGGTGTTGGTACAAGTTTTAAACTTTATATTTAATATTTTTAATCATCTATTGATATTGATTAAATTCTAATAAATATTATAATAGTACTGCTTTCAAAATTTTAGTAGTCTAAATGTTGTTTACAAAAAGTTTTAAGTTCCCAAAGAACGGATTATATTGGAATTGAATTTACCTAACAACAAGATAATTCTTTTATTTTAAATAATTTAATAATTAATATTAAGTTTACTACTAACTAAAAACTTCTTTTATTCTGAAATAGACTATAACAACAGTAAGAACAAACCACTTCAATGAAATAAAAATCATTAATTAAAATAAATATTATTTTAAAAAGTGCTAAAAATAAAATGTATAATAATATTATGCTTATTAATGTCAAGTCCAAAGGATTTAGTATCGTTAAATTAATAAACAATAAACTACAAAATGTACAATACAAGGAATTTTTTTTTAATATATAAATAAATATTTACAAACTGTATTTAAACTACAAAAATATATATTTTAAATTGACCAACGTTTTGACCATCAATGTAATGTAAGATAATTTTAAAAATTATAATTTAAAAAGATATTTTGTAGAAATTAAGTAGTACGAAAGAAAATAAACAGAAAAACAAAAAGTCATAAACTCATTTTCGTGAGTGTTTCGACACTCAGAAAAGTTAAGTTAATGTTTATATAAATAATAGTATTGCAAAAAATATTAAAATTAACTAAAGATGGTCAAATATTTAGTAAAGCTAAAATAAATACTATATAAACACACGCATACATAGTAAAACACACATTAGCAGTTTTTCGTTTTGTGTTTACCAATTGATTAATATTAACTTCCCCTATCTTAACTATATAGTAATAAGATTATCAATATTGTTCCTAATTCTATATTGTCAAGTTGATGAGTTCAATTTTTAGGCAAAGCCTTCTTTGATGTTGTTTTTTCTATATGTTGTTATTTTGGTGAGTTAAATGGTTATTATCTGGAAGAATGCATTCAAAATTATCGAGTAAAAAATTATCACAACATTTTATAAATCATGAATAACATTTGTATTAATGAGTTCCTGTGTACACCAATTGTTTCGTTGATCTCACTGTCTACTAAACCGCAAATCGAAGTTATCTTTTAATTGAGTAAAGTCAACCTCTGTCAATCTTAAATAAATAATGACAATAATGACCAAAAAATCAATCAATAATTATTAATGAATAGGTGTATATGCTATAATATTTGACAAGAAACTCATGTGTACGCCATAACAGGAGGTAATTATTTAGTTTATCGGCTCAGAGAGACTATAGGGTTGGTGGGTATAAGAGCTATGTGACATCTTATGTGTACGTTTAGAATTAAATAATCAGAACCAACGTCTACTATGAGTATTACTTGGCTTGACAAACAGTATTGCTTAAATATTCATCGTTACATACTTCTATATAATAGCATGAGTGAAAATTTTTCACATTGTATTATTATGAAAGTCGTAATATAATTTCGCATGCCTATTTTTTAGTCTACTTAAAGAAGTGAATACAAGTTTTCTGACAACATTATAACCAGGAGGTAGGTCACATTTAAATATTTTTTTCAAAAAGAATATAGTTGAAATTATTTCGTCATAAAAACATATATAATTAATAAATTTATTTCAATTACATTTTTATAATGTCATGATTAAGTAAAACCTTTTACAATATCTACCTGCATAAAGAAGTACTGTCAAATGTGGAACACGAACACCTTTTGCGGTAAACTACTTTATCGAATTCTTCTTAATTTAAAGTGGGCATGACATTTAAACTTCTCAAAAATAGCGTTCTACCAACGTATCTTATACCAACACAAAATTAAAAATTAAATTCCATTATATGGTATGGGCACAAAGTAAATCAGTTAATGTATAGTTAAAATTTACACTTGACACATTATTATTTTTTACTATATAATATAAAATATGTCAAATATTTTTTTTAAATTAATAAAATGCTACTAAACCTATTGCTATATTTTTTCATTTATTACACTTTAGATTTCTTAGAAATGTGGACACTATCGTTGGTCTACATTC
>JAUZNC010008528.1:21215-32879 GCA_034780395.1 Vannuccia rotundouncinata | reverse complement strand
TTAATTAATAAGCTGCTAGGCTGGTAATAATGCGTATTTGAATTCATAGCAGATAAAATTAGCGAATGCAAACTGGTTTGTATAGACTATTTTTGTTTTATAATTGGTATTTATTTTATTTGTTCCCACGAAAAAAATATGTTTTATCATAAAATATATTCATAAATCATTTCATTATACATGCATGCACACCGTTGAATAATTCTATTTTTCCTGGACAAACTAAAACGACTGATTGCGTCACTAAAGTGATTGAAGGGGAATCTGGAGGGCTGTCAATGAGTGACATGAAATATCTTGTTAAAGAATATATATATAGAATATTGATAAGAATGAATAAGCGCAGTTCTCAATATATTTGTTGAAAAAATTATCACCGTGATAATTTTGTTTGGGAGTGACGAAATGGAGAGGATTTCGAGTCTAGATATGGATGTCCACGTCATCAAGCCTGTGAGATCCACTAGCTACGAGGTATTGAGTCAACTAATTATTCAATCTCCAATTATGTTGACGCACATTTCCAGTATGTCTACTTGAAAAGTCTTTGAGGAGTCTGTCAAGAACACAGTGTCTTATTATGAATACGAGGCCATTTCCCTCGGCGGTAGATAATAGATACAAAGTTGGCACAAACTGTACCTCAGAAGGCAATTAAAACACCGAGAAGAAATGCAGGTGCTAATTAGCAGTTTTTGCTGAAAAAAGTAAAAAGAATAATCTTATTTTGGATTATAACACATTTAGTGACTCAGCATATGTAAATATTTTTTTGTTATAGATTATAAATTTGTAAAGTTGAAAATAATGGTTGTTCATATTTTTAATATATTAAATATTATTTAAAAAAATACATTAATTAAGGCTTTTCATAAAATTTGTATAAAAGACGTCAAAAATTCTGATTTTTTAAATTTTGATCGAGTAAAAGTAACAAAATGGCAGATTTTTAAAATCGCACAAATTTAATATTTTCAAAATATTTTAAATTTTTTTCTATATAATAATAATAGAAGTATATTCACAGAAGTTGGATTAATTAAATTTATTACATTTGTTGTCGTCCATATTGTAAATAATGTGAATATTCTTAGGTAGGTACCTATACTTTTAAAGATTGTGTGTTGATATTTTTGACAATATTTTTAATAAATGTTATAAGAAAAAATATTTTTTTAAACTCTTTTTTAATTACGTGCATTGCATATATATAAGATATGACTTTAATTTTAAATTTAATTAGCATAAAAATCAAACTATATATTAATATTATTCATTTTGCCATATATTTTGTATATTCAATCTCAGTCTATGAACAAAATAGAAATCTCTAGAATTTAAACATTTCTATGACGTATTTTAATCTCCAAAGGTAATTGATTTTAAAAATTCAAACTCCGTAAATATTATATATATTTTTTAATGACTTGTGGCATTCTATAAAATAAAAATATATAAAATTAAAAAAAATTGATTTAAAAATTTTTTCTAAACATATTCAATAATATTTTTTGGGTTGGTTCGTTGGATATGATTTTTTTATCGTTTGAAAAACAATATCGAATGCCACGCTTAACTAAGTGTACATAAAAAACGTAAAATATGTCGGTTAAACTGTTTTATTAATACATTCAAAAATTTCATAAATTTTTTAAAATAAACATTAATACATAGGAATAAACAAGTTTGGACGGATCAATAAAAATTAAACAATCCTATTATATTGCAATATACATAGATTATTTCAAATTATGAATCCCTTTCAACTAGGTATTAAAAGTATTAGTCCAATCTAGAGTTCTAACGATAGTACAATGTCTTTGGAGCTCTTAGAGATATTGCTAATTTTATTATATATAACATAAAGGATTATGTTGAAATAAAATGGGAAAAGTTGACACGTAGAATTTAATAAATATTTTATAAATGGTGACATTTATGGATTAAGAAGTGATGATTCGGTAACATCTGAGTCCAAAGAAATTTACATTGAAAAGTTATTCCGTAATTTGCGCATGAGTCATCAGCCCTTTATACTTTGGATACTGAAAAGCTAAGACAATAATAATGATTAAAATAAGGAGCAATCTGTCATAAAGATTATTGTATTTTGTTAGGAACGGTTCACAATTACAGCGATATCAATTAATCTTAAAGAGATCAGGAACACCCCCATACGGTAATAATTTAGTGGAGTAAAGATATTTATTAATTTATATTTAAACAAAACATCTTCGATCTATATACTTTTATGCAATTATGAAATTTTATAATTATCTATTTAAAATAAAGTTCTCTCATAATAGCCATTACTATGAGTTTTGTGTTTATGCTGTTCAAACAAATTTGGGGAATTTGAATTAATGTTTAGATTATTTTATTGTTGTATATTATATTAATAGACATATTCTGTTTGTGAAAAGTTATTTCAATTAAATAACTTTGAAACAATGTGTTCCTATTTAAAAAAAATAAAATATGCAGCGTATATAGGCCCATTATACGGTCAAAGTTACATAAACTTTGAAAGATTTGAAAAGGTAGTTGAATCGGTACACAATCGTCCCTGCAAATGATGACATTTTTCATCAAAATAACTATTTAATACGTTCAAACATTATCCACATATACTTTTATTGATTATCGATTTCTTCGGTCTTTCAAATTGTAAACTTTTTCGGTATTCCAATAATTTTTAAATAACAATTTTAAGAGTTTTAAGTTTACATCTCATAGATCCTTAAATTGTTATTTATTAATTTATTGTTTTTTTAATAGAAAAAAAACGTAATAATATTTCTTGTAGAAATATATAAATATTTTTTTAGTATTTTAATGAAATTTATAGCATTATAGAAAAAACATAGACATTCCATTAGAACTACAACGTTATACTAAAGACATATAAAGTCTATGAGAAAAACAGAATAGAAAACTATAGCTTGATATAATTTTTATTCAATATGTTGAACTATCAACAAAGTTATATTATAGAAGATAATTTGTGAGGTAAACATACAGTTTGCTTCTCGAAAACCTCCCAAAAACCAATTAGACAATGATCAAAGGTCTTCGATTATTTTTCTTAATTATGTAAAAGTAATATTATAAAAGTATACCTAATTTCCTAAACATACAATTAACACTAAAATTAAAAGTGAACATACTAATTTGGGAGCTCCCAATTACAAAAAAGTTGTTATAAAGTATAATTAGTAAAAAAAAATGTATAATAAATGTATAAAAAATATTATAACAAAACAAACTGGGTGATTCCATATACTATATAGACCATTGACTTAGTATATATTATATATATCTAGAGCGGCAAACTGACAATATTCATTATAGTAATATACGTCCCGGGAGGAAAATTTCTATAAAATATAGATAATCTATTCGAAATTATTCGATTTATGTACGGTATTAGTTTGGATATTGATAAACTTGATTAAATTCCCTATTTAAAACGAAAAACTATTACCGTATATTAAATGTAATTAAAATACGTTCTGGTCTAGATAAATAATATATTCATAAGTCTGTAGACTAACAAAGGATAGTCTATAACCAAGCCATTATATCTAAGCCTAACGTGCTCGCTAAATAATCGATAACATTTTATAACGATTCTGAATTTCCGATACCAAAATATAGATAATATTATATTTCTATAATGTAGCAATCGATATAGCTCTACATTTTCTATATTTTGGAATCAGGAATTCTGAATTAATTAATTACCTTTACCTATAGGTAAAGATTTATAACATTTTAATAAATCAATGACAATTTAGTTGAAAACCTAATCGTCACAGTTTATTATAAGTGCAATATATCTAATTATTAATAACTATATATATCTCATATCTTCATCCTTTTAAAACATACATTAATTAAAACTTTATACATACCTACTTAGTTTTAAAATCATACATATGGGTGTGTGCATTCACATTTAGTAAAAAGAAAACAATTCTTGCACACAAATCATGACTAAGACAATAGAGGGAACTCAAGGAAATCGAATTTTCCGGTTATCTTTAAGCTTCTTTAATTGCTCCCCTCTTCTGTCTATCTCTTTCTCTCTCCTTGTGTGCAATTGATTGATTCAAGTATAGAGAAGACACCGTTCTCTCCATCTCAGCAGAATGTGGTCATCCTGGCAGGGTGCTGCCAATTAGAGAATAAAGAGGCTCAGCAGGCCAAAAAGAAGAGCTCGCACAGCATCCTCCGTGTGGTGCAGAATATAGAGATATCTCTAGGGCTACTTCATCTATAGAATGCAATATCATATGCAATCAGGATGACAGACAAGTCAGAGGAGGTTGAAAGGAGGTCCAACTTTTAACTCCTCGTCATCAAACCAAGCTCGCTCTTTTGTCTTCGTGCTCCTTTGAAGAAGCCAATTTTTATGTTGGACTTTTTGCCAGTTTGAGTCTTATAGTTATTTCCATAATAACGTCTTATATATGATGGTATTTATGGATTCTAGCGTTTTGTAAAAAGAATGAGAACACGCGCCACTAAGCCCAAAGCTCGACTTACCCGATGCAGCGCACAATTTCTGGATTAGGTTTATAATTTCACGACAAATCATTTGAGAAAGACACCCTATGTATACGTTATTATAGTGAAAAATTCTTTATTAAATATGGTTTGTGGGTATATATAATATGTATACCTCAGTTCTAAAGATTCAGCGACTTCTTTATTTAAAAATAATTTGATTGTGTCGTTGAATTCAAATTTTCAACATTATTATAACAATGTTTCCCATAACAGCGGCATTTAAAATCTCATTTCTGTTTCGCAGATATTTTATAAGCGCACAAATGTTTCAATAAAATTGACTAGAGTTCATAAACATTACACTAAATAACTACAACTATATCTGCAATTTAAAATTAAATGCTTAGCCGGCGTGTTAGGCAAAAAACGGTAAAAAAATTCAAATTGATCAATTAAATTGAATCAGCTAATCAAATTGAAGTTTTTTGCATAACACGATGGCTAGGAATTTTAAATGCACTAATTTTAGATTGCAGATCTAGTTTAAAGTATAGATATATAATGTCTATGGTAGAGTTATATATTACTCATTTTTTTGGATTTGAAACTTTCTTTGTTTTTTATTTTAATTCTACGATATATCTTAGTGAATAAAAACATTCGATTTTCTATTAATTTAAATTAAATTGAAATATTCATAGAAATTGGATAAATTGCAAAATTTTTTAATTTTTTATTCAGTTTAACAAACAAGAGTATTTGCATTTCAAAAATATATACACTTGAATAATAACTTATAAATATAACAAGGAACAGACTTATATATAACACACTAAGCAAATAAATTGTCTATAACATCGGAATAGATATCTTAATTAATTCTAATTCTCAGACACTTTCTGACTATAATTATTCTTTAAAACTACCTACTTGACACTACTATATAGGACTACATCATTCAATGGTATATAATTATTCGTCTCCAGTTTCATATTCAACAATATCCATTAGAATTACACGCTGTAGAACGAGGTGTCTCCTTCAACTTAACTTATATCAATCATCTAGCAGAGCACTATGATCACACTCTTTTTGGCACGTCCACAGAAGGCTCCATGACGGTTGAGTTGACTTAAGGATCCTCTTCACAGCATTCCGGAGCCAGGAGGATTCTTGTGTGTACGTGAAGTTGTAAAGCGTATTATTTTGAGAAGTCAGGCTTTTCGATTTCTTTTGCAATGGAAGCAGTGTTTTATAGATATAATGTACATATTGAAAGTATATGAAGATATTCTGTGGATCGCATATCATATATAAAGAGTTGTGCAATTAATTAATCAGTGGCAACAAAATGGGAGGTATATTTCAAGTTAATTGATGGATAATGTAATCTTCAAGGACTGTTTTTGGAGTACATACAGAAGGTACTTATGTTGGTGATGAAACCATTTTACAGATCAGTGTATTATGCGAGATTTACATTTTTAATAGGGCTTTATCATTGACCTATATAAATTATTATTTATCTAGACCGGCAAACTGACCAATATTCAATAGTAATTAGCGACCGCGAAGTAATTATATGTAATTAATTAATTAATACCACCAAATTAATCGGCGTTATTCATGGATTTCCATTATATATATATGGTAATCTTCATCGTTTTTATGTGGGAATTGGATCAATATTGATGCAACCCTCATTAAAACTGAAATAAAAAATCATTTATTTTAAAATATGCAGTCAAATGTACAAATAAATGAAATAAAAATATTAGAGTAATTTCCATAGATTTAAAATACATCTATTGTTACGTTAGTTACTATTGATTAAATCTATGGTATTTTCATCAAAGATTTAAAAGGATTTTCAAGATGCGTCACTCGAAGTGAATTAATGGAATGATTATTGAGAAATGCAGACATTTTTAAAACTCCAATTACTATAAACATTTCATAGGAGTAAAAATCAATATTATTGATTTATGTAAGCATATCATATTATATTAACATAGGCCTTAGAAATTATATGGTCTAGACCGGCAAATTGAATTGAAAAAGTGTCTAAAGCGGATTTAAATTATAGATTGTAATAGTTTCGTTATATTTTAAAGATGATATTATATTCCCTCTTAAAACGAAACTAATTACCGTATATAATTGAAATCCATGAATTTGGTATTGATAATATATATGTATATATATATAGAACATATATATATAAACTTTATGTATAAACTTTATATAGTTGTATAGTTATAGTGTAATTTCTATTATATTATTACAAATTATGTCAGTTTGCCGGTCTAGATTATAAATTCCAATATCCAGACCAATATCTAATATAGTAACCTTTTAATAGATGACCTATAATAATCATAGAATTTGCACTAAGATATTAATTTAATTAAAATTTTTTAGATAACTAAATATTTACAATAGTGAGTAATGTATTTATAGTATAATTATTTTAATTACTATAATATCTATTTTAAATCTACTCATCTAATTAGTCGAAATATATTACATTAAAAAATATAATAATTCAACTTTCTTCGATATAACAGAGTTGAAAGGATTTCTAGGGTCAGGTCTGCTACCTCTGAAGTACATTTACGATATACCTATCAATGATGTTTTCATGTCAAGCCGTGTTCTGAAAAAAGTGTGAGAAGATCGTTGTTTTGTAAAATGTGTCACAGTGTATATTAGTACCTAGTGTATATTGTGTAACCCCAGTGCAGTATTCTCGTTGAAATCACATCTAGACGTACAAATGTATTCACATACATAAACTGTATTTTGTAGTTGACTGAGCCAATTTATTATTGCCTATATATTCTCTGTGAAGTTGACAAGACAATCTCCGGTCAAGAACTCAACATATGTACTTCAAACAAACACGGAGTAATTGAATTAATTTTCTATATTGAGATGTAAAAAGATTTGTATATAGACACCTTAAGCCATGCAGAAGTATAAAATTGACAAATTTGTACTAAGCACACTTCATGGACAAAAGAAACAAGCGCGTATTAATTTAATTTTATGTTTAACATATAAATAGTGCTATATATACGAACATAATATACCTACTTAATCTATCACCATTTCATACACAATGTGACAATCAATGTCACTGTTAATTGCCTCTATATCATTCTCTTAATTAAAGTTTTAATACATTTAAAAAGTTGAGACTTTCATCAATTATGCTGTCAAGTTTTTTCGATTGGATGGCAACCTAGAATTAGGAAAATCAGTGTAATATTTAACACCGTAAACAGCTAAACATATTCTCTTAATAAGGTACTAATTGCATAATAATTTGTCAAGTTTACTCTGTCAGCCAATCAAAATTAAGTATTCTATTGACCAATAAATGTAGGGAGACTAGTTTATTTAACTTATAATAATAAAATAATCCCAATTACAACGATCGTACACATTCATAAATGATTTGAGGGTCATCCGAGTGATCTCATATCTTAGAAGGTCATTGAATAACTTTATATAATGTATTTTGTTTAATCAAATAGATCTCTGACAATGAGGAATATATTGATATTTGTTTCTGTTATATACTGTGAGTACCAAACTTATTTATTTAACATTTAATAACCTAATTTCCGTATTATTATAGACATGTTTTAAATTATTTAAAATTATTTAAAATTACTTTTTTATAAGCAACTCTAATTTTTTTAATAAAATTTAGATTTAATTTTAATTTAAGATATAATTAATTAATTTTGTAAATAATTAATTAATTAAGTTAAATTGATATTTCAATCCAATTTAGGTATGTGAAATATCCCTAAGACTAAATTATCGGACAGCAGAGGCATTATTGAGCCACATGTTACCGTACCAGAAATTTATAGCTTTAGTACGAATTTCACATTTTGAGTATCCTCCCAAACCAGCTGTTGTCAACAACACACAAGAGTGTTGGCTACCGTTGACTTATATAATGTGGCGTTCAGTATAAGTTGATCTAACCAAAACGAAAATCCCGTTATTCACATGCGAAGTATTCTATTCTTGGTAAATAATATAATTGATATTGAAATGTCCACTAAGTGTTAATTAATAGATATGGGTCGATAATATTATCGATTAATTATCTCATCCTGTTCTAAACCAATTTCTCATTGTTATGCATACCTAATTTACAATTGTCATTCATTCACATACTGCGATAAAAAATGAAACATTTGCCAATAAATCGTTATTTTGAGGTAAATAATTGATTGTTAATTAAACTGTTTACTTCCATAGATATTCTATATTATGAATTTCTTAATATTCAAATACAAAAAAATTATGTGAATCAGTTGCCAATTAAATCAATATTTGACAAGAATTTCCTGCTCTATATGTAATTATACAAAGAACTTTAATGAAGGAAGCCAAACTGTACTAGGTATATAGTTGCCTGAACAATTTAATAAACACTATATGCCCAGTTTTAAAATACAAAAAGTTAAGAATATAGCTATATAGCTTGGGAATTCTTTTTGCCTGTCTGTCATTCAAGAAATGAATTTTGATCAGATTAATGTCTTACTTTTTAAACGGAGATTTTTTTGTTTAATAATTTGGATGTAAACGTTGTATATTTGTTAAATGGTGTGGTCTGCAAATTTGATTAATCTTTTATGTAAAATACCATAAAGCAAATTGATCTGAGATACATTTAACGGCAAAATTTGAACATTTTTGAAACTTTATAGTTAATTACTAATTTTACATTTATCTGTAGTTACAACATACTTCTAATAAGTTTGAACATTTTAATGTCCCTCCTTCTGGTATATAAGACCTAAGGTGACATAAATTTACTCCAGACTGTTGTCCCAAAGGTAATAACTGTAACTTTGTATATATATACACATGTACGTCACTGCAAATTAATACCCTTGTTCAGCAGTAGTGGTTAAAAACAAAATGGGCTTGGGAGTTTATTGGTACGACCATAAAAAATATGTCTTGAAATTTGATCCATGGATTTGTAAGTTGTTGTTTAGATAATTTACACACTTTAAGTAAGTTATACAAATGTAAATAATTATAGTTATACATAGAACCCTCTGTAGGGTTTTTTCCCAATGACAATATATATGTATATCACTGATTTTGAACGTTTCCAACAACACGCATATTATAATTATTTTTATCTTGATAGTAAAACTCCGCAAAATCATATATCAACTGTTGTTGTATTCCTTATTTGATTATAGCGATTTGATAGTTAAAGTCAATGTTTACACCATGTTTATACTTTTAAAACATTTTTATAATCTATAATCTGTATCGGTTTTGTCTTCTCAAACATCAACAAAATGTCTACAGATTGGAATACATTGATTGCGTTTAATCGAGTTAAATATTTGCGATAGGAAAAATGTGACTTCTATACTTGAAATATAAATTCAGAATAGAATAATATATTAAGACTTTTGAGCTAAGTTTTAAAGTCCTCTATTTTAAAGAAAGGTAATCTTATATTTCGAGTTTCTATAGAAAAAGGGAAATCTCTTTATTTCAAGAATTAGGTCGCCAAGAAGATTTTCGGTTGCTTTTTTAAAAAAACTTTTCACATTTTAGCCTCGACCATATATAATTACCCAATTAACTATTGGTTGTTATATGTACCTATAATAATTTAATTGCGTTTATCATTTATAAAAAAACAGGAAATGTCTTTTCAAGTTTGTTAATCAAAATTACTTATTGTAGAAAATAGTTGTCTAACTTTTCAAAAATGAAATGTAAAATTGAATAACATTTAAAAAATTTTAAATTTAAAAAAAATTAAAAATATAAAATTTAATTTAACAGTTGAAATGCATACAAATAATTCCATTTCATGAATGTATTGATTATTTATACAAAAATATAATATCGGCGAAAATAAAAATAGGATATCACAGAATTTTGTCTATTAAGTTGAATAATTTTATTCTTTTAACTGTATACCTGCATATTTATAAGGAAAATACGTACTGTAAAATTTATCTTTTAAAAATATTGATAGCCAGCCTTTATCTCTTTGATTTATTGATTTTTCGTCTAACATCAATTGCAAAAGATTTACTCTAATCCACGATCAAACTGATGCGCGGTGGATCTATATATTAAATTTCGGAAGTTTTAGTTATTATACAAAACGTATACAACATTTTTGTTTGAAAGTAGTCCCTTATTATCAATCTTTATAAAAAAATAAGAGTTGAGAAATATTTTTATCTTTCGGATTATCTGAAAAACATACAACGAAAACGATTATTTTACTGTTGGCCTAGTTTATACAATATTATTTGTAATATTATATAAAAGCTCATTTCTTTCTTAAACAATAATTCAGTAAACTAAAACTGTGTACCTCGGATGATCTCAGTAATATTAAAATATTTTTTTATATCCTTCGTGTTAAAATAATTATTTCCACATATTAATCACAATCTGAAATATTGAGTATCTTTTAATATTCAGTTACCTGGCATTTTGAAATAAACTATCCCAATAGGGAGTCCAACCATTTCCTGGGAAGTTTGATTACAAGTGACATATTTATTTCCTTTTCTATTAGCAGAGAGAGAACGATCCTCTATGCACACACGAGTTAAGTACAATTATTAGGATCTTGATCCCCTATACTCCTCTTCCTAACCTTCAATCGTTTGAGGTGACCTCTTCCCAATGTAATTCCATCAGTTATTATTCCAACGACAAGGTACCTACCAAATAAAAAAAGCAGTTTGGACCCCTTACTGCGGGCTAACTGAGTCAGTATCTATAGTATATAAGTAAAGATTCCCCTGTCATGCACCGTTACACATAACAGTTTCTCGTGTTGCAGACATCTTTCATAAGGATCTCCTCTCGCAGGCAGATTGACAAGTTCTTGGTTATAAGGATTGGCTCATCGGTAGGGTTGATGCAAATCCGGTACGTTATACAACTTGGAGGTGTTAACTGCGGATTTGTAACAAGGGTAAAATTACAACATTTTCTGTGTAGGTTATTAAAGTAGGTGGATTTTGCATTATAGGTACTTTTTTTTACAAGTTGTGAGTGATGCCTAAGATATCAGAAACTGGTGAGAAAATCTAATCTGAAATAATCGGGGTGATCGCTAATTTTTCA
>JAUZNC010008528.1:7033-21115 GCA_034780395.1 Vannuccia rotundouncinata | reverse complement strand
TGTGAGTGATGCCTAAGATATCAGAAACTGGTGAGAAAATCTAATCTGAAATAATCGGGGTGATCGCTAATTTTTCAGTTTCAAAACAGACAATCGATTTTTAAATTCCTTCTTCGTCATGTGGTGGTTTCTTGATATGTGATTTTGTGAAATCTACTTTTTTGATCAAGTTTCTAGAAAAAAATCTTAACTTTTAAATATAATAGCCCTCATTCATTTTCTTCACTGCCAAATTGATCATTGTGCCAACTTGTAGTACATTTTCAAGATTTTGTTTCATCCTATGTGTAACTTAAGATTGCTCCTTTTACTATAGCCAAGTCACTTTAATTTATGAGTGCCAAAATGAGAGACTCTGAGATACTGAGAAACGCCCCAGGTTAAGAGCAGTTGCACTAATGTCATTGACCGCAATCAAAGCAACGACATATGGATTGTCCTGCACATGTGGGACATGTGCACTTCTGATACTCTTAGTTGCAGCCACGTCCCCTTCTTGTATAAGGTGTACAAATAAATTAAGGATACTGGAAGTGTCATTGCTATAGGAGAATGATATCCGATATTGCAAATATGTTTTAATAATTTACAACACACAGCTTCGTATTGAGTCAATAGTTTTATTAACAACATAAACGTCGCCGTAATGTGTTTTGTCAGCAATTAAACGTCAATAAATATTTTTGTGAATTCGAAAGCAGCTACACAAAGCATGTAGGGATTGGCTCAGTGTCAACATGGTAGTTAATTTTTAATGATAAAAGGGGAGGACTGCTCAAACTAATGCTTATCACATAAATAGAGCTCACTAATTTTATCGATTCTTAGAATATTATAATTATAAAGTTAAGAATTTATAGTAAACAAATATACTTACAAGATTTTTTAGATTTTGAAAAATTTGATGCTGTCATAATTTAAGTTTTATTTAATATCAAGCAGCAATTTGTATTCAATAATGTTATCGACCTCAACATATGTATGCAACCATGATCTTTCTAGAAAATTTCTATTACAAATCGATATTTATTATATAAGAAGATCAATTAGATAATTATTTTGTGCTTTTCGTATATCAATAATTTGTTGATTTGTGACACATATTGAGGGAATATTTTCTAACACAAGAAATTCAATTTAAATACTGTCGTTTGCATCAATTGAAATTATTTACTTGATATTTTTGTGTTTGAGTGTATAAAATTCAATACAGTTTAGGAAAAAAATTTCCATAAAAAACAACAATTTTTAAAGCATTTACTAAAAGTGTTATCCAACTTTTAGTATTCATTAATTTATTAAGAAATAATCAATAATTATGATTTTTATCGATTAAAAGATTTTGTATATTATTCAATCGAAGCAGATTTTAAAATAAATACCAGTGTAATTAAATGTTATTATTGTGAAAGAAAGTATAATATATCAACACTTATATCGCATTCCGAACTAATTTAATTAGTGTACAATATTTTGTTTTATATTGATTTGATTTTATATATATACTCATAAAACTATACCCAAATATAATTACACATCTATTGATTAATTCAATTGTTAAATGTAAATATATTGATAATATGTTTCACTTTTTTATACTGAATTAAATGCGAGAGTGACACATCTTGAGAAATACTGAATCCTTAATTCTGATACAGACACTATTACCCAGAAATCACATGAATGGGCGGGATAGACAACCACTCCAATGATCGGCATCAATTCTTATTTCATTATTTGTGAAGTGGTCCTTCAAATGCCCTTACAAATTTACTCAAGTCGATGTTCAAACATTATAATATGCTATACTCTACTAACTTTATATTTAAAAGATGCCTAGCGATAATTATTGCAATCAAATTGTATAATTTGTCTCCATAGGACATCTTGGTTCAGCATTGTTTGCGTCATCTTGACATATAATTACATAAATATGATTTAAGTTGTTTAAATGCAGATGAGAATACAGTTTGCTTTCGATTTACACATTATAAAAAATGGTTACCTTTCTGTCGTAAATTTCGGGAGCTTTGAGTTTCATTTTAGAAACAGAATCTTTACGAGTTATGGTTTTCAGACAATGTTTATAAAGATTCATAAAATAAAGATACACTTCATTCTGTTGAAATTATCCTTGAAATGCGATACATGTTCAAATTAAATCTTAAGGTAGTGATAGTGATTATAGTGTTACAAAGAAAATAGTGCAATTAGTTTTTTGTTAAAATTTGGAATAATAATAGATTCAGAAAATGTATTATTTTTTACATTATATTCTTTATATTCCATTGAGTACCCCATACATATAAGATTTACATGCTTCGAGCAGTACTATTAACTTTAATTCTTACCTTAAACAGTCTTACTAAAATTCTTACTTTAAACAGTCGTTGTTATGCAACCTAAATAATCCTTTCTAAATCACAAATTGATTGTTATTATACAAACCGTTCATTATCTCTGGCATCATTATATAACCCTATGCCTTATATTTCTTATTAAAGCATAATTGTATATCATTGATATTATTCAGGACGGACTATACTATTCATAAGATATCTTCATTCAGAAATAACTTCTTTATTTTTACAGATTAAAAAAAAAATTGAAAATTTTTGAAAATTTACTATTTAATTAACTATTAATTTACTAATTAACTAGTTAACATACTAGAATTAATCATTATTTACTCCAAGTATGAAATGGGGGTACATATAAATTTTATAAAAAGGTCAGGACTAATTTCTGTCAATTTTTAAAATAATTGTTGGTTAGAAAATGTTTTATATAGTATTATTCTAGTCTAGATATTTTATATACGTTCAATAATTTCATTTTCTTAAAAATTTTTAATTATTGCGCATCGCCCTAGAACGTTACACTTAGAACCTCTGAATAGCACTTTGTATTTTTATGCTTATAGGCCCTAAACATAATATGGTACCTACATATGACATATCTGTATAACAGAGGCTTTGAGATTCTCAAAAATGTTTGATTTATTTTTAAATTCAACACAAAATAGAATTTCAGCTAAAGTCTAATTATCAATATCAGAAGTTGTGGCTATCTATTAATCTAAAAGAATCGATGGAAAGAAGAATCAATACATAGAGTTAGTTATAAGTGCAGACTGCAGTATAGGATAGATAAGTATAGCTTAGTATGATTTTAATTACTATATTTGTTCTTTTCCCATATTACATTGATTTTGTGGAATATTGGGACATTAGACAATTTTTTATTTCTAGAAATATATTTTCAAATTCGTGACTAAATTTAATTCCAATATTATCCCAGGAAATTCAGGTATATATCAATATAATAGGTGTTTAGCCATGTTTAGCGAGATATCTCGAAATATTCTATTTTCGTGCCTTTTTGTACCGATTCAATTATAGACATCGAAAGTGCGACTTTTATTTCATTCTCTACTCGCTTTGAGAATAATGTGACTCGAAGTCTTCAAGCAGTAATGCGTATTACACAAGACTGCCCGGCGTCTATATCCAACAAGACCTCTTGATATTGACACTTTTGTAGTAAACCATAAAAGAAGGGGTCCTCATCGAGCCCGTTAGATCTGTGTTCAGAAGGGATCAGCCTGATGAAATATCCCGATCAGTCGTGTACTCTTCTCCTCCCAGTCGAGTTTCTTCATCGCATACTTATATAATAGGGAAAGAGTTCATTCTATAAATTCGCGCGCTAAATAGAGGTCTCTCGTGGTTTGATGTGGTCTTTAAAGGATTTAACATAATGCATTATATTATTGCCTGCTTTTGTCGTTTCTTAAGATGCATTCCTTTTACTATGTATGTGTAGTGTCTTTATAATTATAGAGATTGTAGAAAAAAAGTGATGGTATTAAATATTAATATTAATATTTCATATTACAGGATATATTCATGGCGCAAAATGTATTATTATTATGATTTTTATACAAATCTCATTACACACTTCTTTCTATGAAATTATCAAAATATTCCAATCAACAACACAACTATATATATATATATATCATAAAATATATTATTTTATCTTATTTACAATTGTTTCACTTATATACTAATTCGCTTCTATCCCGACTGTTCCAAAACAAAAATAATACAAATTGTTATGAATATTGTTTTTGGAAAAATGTAATATTTGTGTAAATATCTATACAGACACCTCCTTTATATTTATTATCTGCATCTAGATTTAATTACTAAGAAAATATAATTATTCATAATTTATAGATTCAAAAAATTCTATTTTGAGATATTGTTTATAGAGATCCCAGAGGGTTTGGTGCAGAAGGTTTGATACTTTTATCAAGTAATATGATGGATGATCAATTATGAAATTGTGCAGAAATTGTGCAGAAATAGTGCAGAAATTGTATACATTATTTTTTATGAGCATTTTAGTGTTTTTCCATGTTAAAGCATAGGAGAAATTTTTATGGTTTCCACATTTTAATGATGTTATTCACACTCTTAAATAAATTGATGCATGTGATTTTGTTTTTATATTCGTTTTCAACATATTTCAAGCATAATTAAATGGATATGTCAAACTAATTATTTTCTAGAAACATTTGAATATTGGTTCTCAAGCTAAAATATGCCTAAAATTGCCTTTAGAACAAATAGTAATAATATGTTTCTGTAAAATGATTAAGATGACATTGCAATGTAATTTTACTTGTAATATGTAAAACACATTTAGATGAACAAAATGATGTATCAATTTATTCAAAAATATAAATGACATCTTAATTTTTCTTTAAAATGAGCATTTTCATGAAAATTGGGTGAAAACCATAAAAATTTCTCCTATTCTTTAATATGGAAAAACACTAAAATACTCATAAAAAAATAATGTACAATTTCTGCAACTTAAAACTTACACATTGGATCATCCCATGGATCATATTACTTGATAAAAGTATCCAACCTTTTGCACCAATCTTTTGACTAAAACCCTCTGGGATCCCGGACAATAACAAAATGTTGATTATAGCACAACAAGGACGCCTGCTATTTATAGAATATAGCTGTGACATTTCTTGCCAATATTATTATTCTTTTACTAACTAAATATAATTAGTTTCACAAAATCCTAACAAATATTCCCACATCAAAAATAACAAAGTGTAAAGCGAGGCTTAGAAGTTCTGGAACAGAGCGTGGATCGGAAATACTCCCCAAAAACCCAGGCTAATTCTCTTTCTCTCTCTGCCTCCTGAGGTATGTGAACAGGGAGCGGTGTGTTCCTAAGCCGATTCACTTCAACCTTATTAACAGACTAATTAATTTGGCAGAGTAACTTACTTCTATGTATCGGCAATATAACGACTTGACGACAACTTAAGTTGGAATCACGAAAGAACCGTTTCGGGGATTCTTCTGCAGCCCATGGCTGTTCAACAAATACAAAGGGGGCTGAAGAAAACTAGGAAATAAGAGAGGGAAAGATGAAGAAGAAAGAAAAGAAGTGAAAGAAGACGTCTGTCATTCGAGAAGAGAAAGGAAGTGAAAAACAAGAATTGGGGGTGAGAATGAGTGAAACAGCATTATTAGCAGATTTTTTTGATCCGATCGGTCCGTCGGAGGCTTTGGCAAAGATGACTTGAAGCTAATTTATCAATTGTATTATTCCCGTGAGAACCCTGGCAGGCTCAAGAGTTGTATTAGAAGAAGAAGAAGAGAGAGTAAAAATGTGAAACCGAAGAATAGCGCTCTAGAGGAATATATTGCAATAATTCAGAAACCGAGAATAATAGGAAACTAATTTGAGATTCATAAAATAATGGGGATTCGCTTTTCTCCATCAATCATGTAATAGTGATATAATATCTATCTGTGGGTATTGTTTCTGTTGAAGTTAACATTTTAGTAAAAAAAATCACATTTTGCAAGATCCTATCAAATACTTATAAAAACAGAATTAAAAACAATGGATATAGATTGCTTAATTATTTGTTATATTTTATTAGCGACAGTTTATGATGAGAAAGGATACATTAAAATATTATTTAAACAAGTTTTTTAACTATATTTTTTGAGGAAATATGTAAATAAAGTTCCGGACTAATTAGTAAACCTCGAGGACTTTATTTTCCAATTAGTAACAAAAAAATTAACATAAGTGGACATGTTTTAAAGAGATAACATGCAAAAAGTACAAATGTGACATATTATGTCCTCAAGTGAAAATGTATATCTCAATAATCCAGTTACATATCTGTGCAATGCAATTCGATTTTTCAATTTCAATATCTGTAACACGATTTTAAATGTTGTTAATCTTGCTTTGAAGAGGAAACATATTTCACCTCGGGTCACATATTCAGAACAAAAATTCCCGCAGCAAATATAATATATTCGATATATACAGAATTTATAGAAAAGTTATTTAATATAAATATGTTCTTATACCTATTATGTAGTTTTAAAGTTATACAAATTATTTAGATACAGTCTTGAAATGAACTTTTAATATTAAACATTTATGAATTATATTTAAAAATCTTCTTTTAATGAACCTTTTCATAATTTGTATTTATTAGAATATCATATCATATCATAGTTGCGGTCACAAAAACCATTTTTTTAATAATTTATTATAATTTATTATCTTAGCAATCAATTTAACAATTAAAAATAAATTATATTATTAGACAATATTCCCAATTGACTTTATTTCATTTGTCAGACTGTCTGGTGCCAGTAGCAACCATAACCTTGGTTCGTAGTCCACAGAACCAAACTGGACATCCGGGTAGCCGTGTCCTCCTTCAGTGTCATCCAGACATCAAGGCTGATTATATCTTCTGGAAGTTTCGACCGGCTGGATCGACCATAGCCTACCAAGAACTGGCTATTTGCCAACCTGGAAACATATGCAGGTAGAGACTAGTTTTGAAAAAAGAGAAAAATACTTCATAGAATGCATTTCAAAAATGCGACATTGATATATTAAGCAGAATACAAAGTTTTAATTACAAATTCATCTAATTAAAATATTTTTTTGTTGTTGAATTAAATTATATGTTCAAAAATATAATAAATATTATAATATTTTAGTGCTGATAAATTTATATTTATTCTTTTTGGATTTTGGAAAATTTTTGAAGCCCGTAACTAAACTTTATGACATAATTTTTTTAAATATTATTTTAACAAAATGTACCTTTTTAATAATTATTACAAATAGTACAAATATCCTAATTCCGAAACATAATATTATTAATTATTATTATAAAAAAAACACGATTGCAATCATCAAAACTATTTCCTCAAATCGATACGTTTTATTACTTGTTCTATAACTCAGTCTCACCGGAAAATTCAAACAATTTACTGAAATAAGGGCCTCTGAGTCCGGGGATCTGCGATTTGAAGGTCTCAAAAGACGCAACAACGGAGAGTATCAGTGTATGGTTCTCAAACAAGTCGATATCAAGGCTTTCGCTACTATAACCGTGCTCGGTGAGTCATATTTATTTTCATTGGTCCCTAGGCGCTGAGTCATTCCTATTTATTATTGATCTGATTAAATTATACTTATTTTAAGTGGTAGAAGGATAATTGTAATAAAATTTTTCCTTATTTATTAAAAATAAAAAATAGATTAACAGGACACAAATTTATATGTTCTGAAAAGTATTCACTGTTTTAGTAACTAGTCTGTCTTCATAAATCTCAGTACTTCCTAATTTGTAACCTTAAAAATAGTCTCTTAACACATATGGTAAAGGGACGTTGTCATTTATATAATAAATGTAAAATTGATTAAATATTACCCCAATTCTAACGTAATGATTATAGTAATATATTTGTTTACACAATAAAAACGCAGATTCTGTAATTGCTCAAAACCTTTGCACTCACTCTCACTTCAAAGTTCTCTGTATCCGACAGTTATTTTCTTTTTTATCTGCAAATAAGGGGAATTTGAGACAGATTTTGGAGGTTTTACCTATCTGGTGTAAGATTTATCTTGACAATTGCTTGTTATTTGAGATCAAATACGGAAACTCTTTCGACATGGGCATATTGTATCAATTCCAAATGTACAAAGATGATTTGATAATCCTATATACAAAAATCTATTCCAATATCTGACTGATTTTTCCCATATGAAACTTTACACGAAGCTTGGTTTTTCTGTTTTTCAAAAATAATTGTGATATTTTTAATTACTGCGGACCATAATTGCATCACGTAGGATACATAAGATCTTTCTTAAATATACATCTGCTAATAAACTTCGGAGGATATTAAGTATAGAATAATTACCTTCATCAAGGTATTTAAACAATTATGCGACAAGTATCATGAAATTGGTTAAGACAATCGATGAAGGTAATTTATAGGCATTTTTTATTTCCAATTATTTGGGAGTACTTAAAATTATTTAATGAATGACAGTACCCAAATCCATTTAATTATATTTAAATATTCGAATTATTAAGGAAATTGTTTCAATATTATTGATTCGATGTTGCTGATTTTTTTTAATGTATTTATTAAATGAAATTGGGCACTCATTTAATAAATAGTAGCCGACATATTAAACGTTTTAGTGTTAATAAATATTGGTAATTTGTTTTTGATCCATGTTTTAAAAAAGTCACATTAAACTTCTTATTCCACGAGTTTAAACAAATTAATTTTTCACATTTTTTAATTAATAGTATTATTTATGTCAACAATTAAATTGTAATCAATAAATTGATATAAATATCAATCAATATATCTAATATACTTATATTACTGATATATAATTGATTAATAATGGGTTGAAATTAGTAAATCTTTGAAACAAAAGTTTAGAAATTCGTCAATTCCCGGGTTGAATATATGTTTTCATTGACTGTTTTAGCAAACTTCGAGTGTGGACGTTCCATGTTTTAATCTGTTTTTATTCAAGACTCGAGTATTTTGTGCGTGATCAAGCTGTTAATTTGACAAAAAAAATCTCTTTCCGATTTATCAAAACATACTTTTTTAGTGGAATAATGGAGATGCTGGATAACTTATGATTGTTATACCTAGATTGTAGAGTTGATGTTCATACCATTTGTAAAATGAAAAGTTTTATTTTGTAGAATTATCTTTTTGCCATGAGTAGTATTTTATGTATTTATAAATTCGAATAATAGGTTAAAACAAAATTTAGAGTATTTAAAAATTTCTATTATATATGTTTATTGATTATGAAATGAAAGATATACAATTATATTTTTATACAACGCAACCATTGTCATATATTTCTTTTGTAAAAAGTCGAAAAATCCTCGTAAGTTTTTTATTTTTATTTTTTGATTCTTCAAAGTTTATCAACCAAATAACTCAATTCTTTATACAGCAGAAATTCCCGAAGCACCATGGATGCATATTTCATGTTAACTTCAACGATCATCCACTTACCAATACGTACCGTTGACAAGCTGACCTCAATATAATGTTTATGTTTCAATAGAAGTAAATAATAATGACACTATAATCACTGACCTATAAATTATTTATCTAGATCGCCAGCCAAACTGATTGAAAAAGCGTCCACAGCAAATTTCAATTTCATACGGTAATAGTTTCCTTTTAAAGAAGAAATTTGATCAATATATTAATATTTTAAGAGGGTTTAATCAATATAAAAAGAATTTGAAATTGATTATAGATATATTCCTCAGCGGAGGTTTTTATTACTATTGATTTTTGGTAAGTTTGCCGGTCTAGATAAATAATAAATAGGTGAATTTCTTCAACAAAAATACGGGGAGAATGAAGAATACATTATCGGTTTATTATTTACTATAATGTGTATGGTTATCGTGTTGGAAGATTCTTTCAAACAAAACAAAAATTGTTGAGTTTCGTAACCACCGGAAAAGACATGAGTCATTTGAACACTGAGCAGAGGGCCTGAACACTGAACTACGTGCCACAAAAAATGTCGTTGTCATAGATTTTTTTACTGATATAAGAATGCATAATCAAACTTTATCTCATTTGTAATGGTTGGCTCCAAGTTATATTTACAATACTTTATGCAGTTCAATAATTTAACAGTAAAATATTTAAAAACAATATATTTCCTTCAGTATAAACAGATGTTATATCATGGTTATGTAACTGCAATAATTTAAAATTCTTTGTGACTCATGGTATCGGGAATGTCGTCACTTGTCCAATTACGGTGTGCAGAAAAATACTATAGCTCCTCTGTTTTACGAAAGAGTGAATTATCAGATAAAACTTTTCAATTCCTACAAACAGATTCTAAGTTGTCTTCTTGTATATAATTTTTTCTGCAATCAAAGGTTCCTTTTTATAAATTATTTGAGAGAAAAGCTAAAAATGCAAAAAACGAAATTATTATAATTAAAGAATTACAAATATAAACAATTCTAATTTCACAAAAAATTTAATTTTTGTTAAATTTTGGTATAAGTAATTATCGCTAATTAATTTGATTCTCTAAACCTAAAATTGTAATTTTTTATATACAATTGTTGCATATTTTTTCCCTGGTTGATCAAATAGCAAACTTTTACAGTATAGCGGTAATAAAATGTTAATTTTACGAATGGATAAAAATAATTATTATACTTTTCAGTCATTTTTTGTTGAATTAACTTCCCAATTTATATAAAATAGCCTTCTTTTCTGTTTTAATTTGTCATCTCAAACTGTGTATACAATTACAGTCATCCCTAGAATCCATTTGTCCGGTATGTTTGATACTGCAATTTATCATTGATCCCATAGTTTACCCTTACTGACATGTTGTCTCCATTTGACACCCCGGCATGAATTAATAATCGAACTTCCCAGGCAAATATTCCCAAATACAGACCCATACAATTTCACTGAATAAAATATTACTATATAGCATCCCTCATTAACACAAAACAGGCACGCAATACCTGGCACCAGACTGTCTCTTTATATACTGTCTCAATTAACTTCTCAAAAAATCTCGCTCCATTCCTCATATTCTTAGTGAAATAGAATCGAAGCGCGCTTTTTCCTCAAATATTCATACATTACTTATATCTCTGGAGCAGGTATTAGGCGTCGTATGGGGGATCCCAGCATTTTTTCTATCATTATTGCAGTTTGTAAACAGTACTGTTGTAGAGTTACTGGGGAAACTAATTATGCTCCGTTGTCTTGTCTTATAAATAGTGCAAGCATATTATGCATTTCGGTTTTCTAGGATAGAGCTACTTCTGACTGCCTCTGAGACTATTTACATAAGTTAAAGACACTAATCGTCTCTATAAGTAAGCAATAAATTTTGAGAATATTGCATCTTCAATTATTCACATTTGGAGTTTGTGAAACAATGATTTCAATATATGCATTAACTATTGAAATATAAAGAAATTATTTTTTTCTTCTACCTACTTATAAGAAAATAAACCTCCAAAAAGTGAGTTGACCTGTATGTGTAGTTGACTCAATGAGATGGATAATATTTCATAATATGCGTTATCTTAAGGATCATAGAAATCAATTAATTATTTTATTAAAATTGAAACTGCGTAATTTTGTACATTATTTTCAATTCGTTTCTAAAACAAATAATTTTTTAAAGAAATAATATTTTCAGTTACCAATTACATATATATATAATAAAAGAATTTAATACATTTAGAGAGGCACATAAATGAATACATATAATAAAATACTTTCTGTATAAAATTGCAACGTTCAAACATACAAAAATGTAATACATTTGAAACAATACCTATAACTAAAGTCAATTTGGCTTTCAACCTTTATCAATGGTCGCAGCAAATAACTATAAGTTTTAAATAGACTAAATTTTAAAATATTGATTTTTTAAAAAGAGTTGATTCCTATATTTAGCATGATTTCAATATTTTATTTGTTTAATCTTATTTACAATTATATTTTAATTAGATTAACAGACTACATCAATTTATACAAGAATTCAGATTAAAAAATTTACTAATACAAAGTGAATTATATTATTCAAAACATACATAAGTTAAAGTATATCTTCAAATATTTTTAAAAAGATATAACAATATATGTCTGAAGTTGAATTTCCATGTTATGAAATAGATTTCTTGGGTGACGAACCAGATATACAAATACTTTAGATAGAAATTACGATTTAAAAAGTTATACAATAGAATGACAAATAAATTAAAGTCATTATTGAACATTTACAAATTAATTTTAACAATTGTGTTATTATAATGAACAATTTCAGTGCCCCCTGCGTTGCCAACATTGAAGACAAACAATACAAAACTTCGTCAGGGAGACAAAGTCCTCTTTACATGCACATCGAGAGGAGGTAATCCACCGCCTCAGATTTCCTGGAAGCTGGTTCATCGAGCCCCGGCCAGAAGCAAGAACCAGGAGGAGTCAAGAACTTCCACTTTGGAGGTCTTCCGAAGTTCCAGACCCAGCGAAACCTTTGGGGCTACTGTCAGCAGTGTCATGATGACCGTGACGGCCGCTGAGAATGGAGCTTCGGTTGTCTGCACGGTTGGAAATGAAGTGGGATCGACTTTGGAGAAGACACTCCTGCTCAATGTTCAGTGTGAGTGATTTTGTGTTTGTTGAGTCGAATATGGTCCCAAATAGGATGAAGTCACGTATTTATTCATGAAATTTTAATTTTTTAATTTTTGAAAAATAATTTCATAATAATTGATATCTTATGATCTTTGATAACATTTTTTTATTTGTAATGTTTTAATTGATAAAAGGAAAATGTTAACATATTTTCTGTGAATTTCAAAATATTTATTAAAAATATTGTTGAGAAATATAGAAATTAATTATTTCAAATATCGCATATTAAATAAGTTTCCTCTTCTGCTGTGTATGTTAACTTTAATAAAAAGGATATACCTATATACATTAAATAACTTACTTAAGTTACGCTATAGTATATACCCTAATTATTATTACTCATAATCTATGAATTATGGATTCATATTGATTGTTGAAGACGGTTTCAAGCGGGCACTCTGAGCTATACATATTTAGTGTGAATTTCGCCACCATTGTAAGGAATTTCATACCATATATGATTTGCAATCAGAATAATTGCTAATTTCTCAAATTATAAATCTTTCGGCTCAAACTCTAGCTGTTATAACTATATCAAACCATTATAACCACCGACACGCGCTAATTCCATTCCCCATATGCGGAAATAAAGTAAAACTAAGGCTGGATGAGGAGGTATGGAAAAGAAAGTTATTTGAGATTCTAATATTTGGAGGAAATTTTTAGAGGAAGTATAAAGACAACTAGCATCCGCTGAATCCTGTGCTGTTTCTTATTTTCGTTCTTTATATATAGTACTATATATTTTAATAAGTTATGTGTTGTAATATCAATGAGGAAAGAAGTGTTGGTGTTATACCGGCAACGTAATTTGCATTAGTAAGAAATTATATTTCTCATCGTTAAATACTAATTGTATAAGTATACAAAAAGATATACAATAAAATACAGAAGCTTATTTAAAGGGAAATAAAAATATCTAAAAGTTAACCGAAAATACAACAAAAATTATTTTATTAAAAAGAAATAGAATTTTAGAAACATTTCGACGTTAACGTCTTCTTCAGTAAAACGGATTTTTTTACACACACAGATTTTTACTTTTATTATACTTTTGTATTCTATTGTATATTTTCATATTCTTCTATGACACATTCCACCATATTAGATAATATAGAACTGTATTGTCCATAAAATTGATAAAATTTATGCACAATTTTATGAACATTCATAAGCGCTATATAGTAAATTATTAAATTATTACATTATGAAGAATAGGCAACCATTTATTAACACTATTAACATCATTATTCCAAATGAATATAAGGACATAATACATAACTACAAAATATTGACTCGACGAATTGACAAATGTAAAATAACGGTCCATTTATTGTTACTTTATTTTGACTTTCATTATATTTAATTTATTTGTTGATATATTAAAGATTAACCATGATTTTTGGTATCCATTGTTATAATTTGGTTAATTAATAAAGAAAATAAATAAATAAATGTCTAACACGTTTGA
>JAUZNC010008517.1:7098-32887 GCA_034780395.1 Vannuccia rotundouncinata | reverse complement strand
AAATTGTAGTAGGAATATATTCAGAACATTACAATAAACTTATCGAACGTACAATGTAGGGAAACGACCGAATCCGGTGTCAGATTTCAAAAAAATTAATTTTATTTTCTGTCAAATTTTTTAAGTATGCGTTTTGATGGGCTAGATGCAACACCCGAAAAATCTAAGTAAAATATTCAAAGGGACAAAAGTTACAATGAGTTAGGTGTAAAATTAGGTACTTTAAAAAATTCTGACATACCGCGTAGGTCCGATATTTTTAACGAACAACGGGGAAATGTGTATAAAGATGTCTGCCAAAGAAATCGGTTTAAAAAGTCTTAAAAAAGTTATACGACCCAGACATATTTTTGGTCTGGGTCGTATAACATAAAAATAAAAATTCCTCAGAGATGTCAAAGGGCAATTATGTTTTACACTTACAGTACAAATTTCAGAAAATCGGAAGTATGGTGTGGAAATGCCATTTGATCCTCTATTTTTGTTGTTTTTGATGCAATGTTATACACGTATATAATACGTCCAAAAAATGGTATGAAATTAAAAGATTTACTTGTAAGTTATAATAAATTTAGTATGCAAAAATATACAGAGAATTTTATATGATAGGAACCACATAAATTTCATATTATAATTAAAAGCTTTTTTACAATAATTTTGGGTGAATTTATTTTTTTTAATTTAAAAACTTATAGCTATTTATTACAAAATTTATTAATTAAAATAAAAAATGTTATTTTTATATATTATACAGTACTTGTCTATTAATAATATAAAATGATTAAGGAACATATTATTAAAACATCTCTTACTTTTGGATTGAGCTTAGAATTATTTGTAATGAAAACTTTTCTGCACTCTAAAATTGGAAGGGATGCATTCGGTGTTTGATATACTGAATCTTGTAGGGCCGTTTGATTAACCATACAAACAATGGCTACGGACATGTTGACTCGAAGAGCGTAGAGATTCACAAATCCAAAGAATCCAATAATGGCGATGGACATTCTAGTTGAAAGCCATATTGGTGACGTTTTAGGTTTTTTCTCGTCAGAATCCATTTATATTATTCTTTCTTTCTTAATTTAAAGAGTAATTAAGTATCACAAGCTTTTGTAACAAATCTTAATCAAAAACAAATGCAGTAAATTGACCAAATTTATTGTTATCATCATGTAGCTGGACACATCAGTATATTGAATATTGTGTCAATCAATATCAATATAGACAATCAATAATTAAATGTAACGCTCATTCTCAAACCTAATAAAGTTTAACAACTATTAAAGTCAAGTTTTGAGAACTTTGCACTAAATTCATACTCGTAACTGACCCCTCAAATATTAACAAAGTTGTGCTAGTTTGTGATTTAATTAGTGGAATTCGTGCGTGCCTTTCTAAAGTTTTTTATTATTATATTGGTAATAATTTACTCCAAAACTTTTCAATGTAAAATGCAATTAATACAATGATGATAACAAACATTCGGAAACCTGTATAAATTGTATAAACTATAAATGTATATTTGTTGGCGACCAAACGTGAATTCCGACTAATCTGGAATCGGTCGGATCAAACAGGAATTCACGTTTAGTCGGGAGGATTCCGAATTGGTCGACCAAATGTGACTCTCAAAATCACTTTTTAGCTGTGCTCTATATGGAGAGAAACAAATAATATTTAATGTATTTATTATATGATAAACTCATCAAATACGACATTGAAATCCGATTGTAAAATATTCCTGTTTGGTCGGACCAAACTAGAATATGTGATTATTAAAAATAAATAGGTTTTTCTTCGTCATAATCCATCAAAAATTCATTCTTTTTTAAATTGAAAGAATAAAATATTACTTTTTAAATTAGTATATTTGTACTTTAAGTAGGTATTTCTGAAACAATTTATTTTTAAAAAATTATTTTTAAAACCGACCAAAGTTGATCGTCTATTTAAGTAAAGTTTTGAGAACTATTCTCGAAACTCTCCCGTCAAGAGAAAGTTGTGCTTATTTGTGATTTAATTGGTTAACTTTTGATAATGAACACATGTATAAATCGTATAACTTATACTTTTATTGT
The DNA here is from genome assembly GCA_034780395.1 of Vannuccia rotundouncinata. Classification (NCBI taxonomy): domain Eukaryota; kingdom Metazoa; phylum Platyhelminthes; order Proseriata; family Coelogynoporidae; genus Vannuccia; species Vannuccia rotundouncinata. The sequence goes on along the minus strand of JAUZNC010008517.1, from coordinate 30,806 downwards.
AATATATTCCTTTTATAATTAAATTACTGAATTAATGTCTCGTATTGATGTTTTACTAAGAAATTAAAATATATTAAAATGCAAATGTTTCTCAATTTTTTACAGATAAACAAATATTAATTATACTAAGTTTTAAATCCTATATATGTAAGTGAAAACAGGTTAAACTACTATTCCATTTTGTCTAAAATGCCTATTGTCCAATGAAAAAGGTCCCATATGAATAAAATTCAAAAAAGAGCTTCAATTTCAGTAAAATATTATTTTCAAAAATATTAAAAATAGGATTCACTGTCTAAGTTGTGTTAAATCCTAAATATAAATGTGTAAAGAAAAAGGTACAAAGTACAAAAGTTTTAAGATATAAGCACAATCAATGTCAAATTAGAGCTATAAAAAGGTTGTTGGACTTGTTATTTTATTGATTGTAGCGTTTTTATCAACTCTAATTAGCTGCTTTACCTAAATTAGAAAGAATGTGAGAATTTGTATTCGTTTAATATCTACCGAATATGGAATCCGGACAGATGGGTTGGAATTATTATTTAAACGACAATCGTTTACATTAATTCACTATCATGAGGAATTAAAAATTTTACACTAGACGAGACTTCTCTAGTGGAGATTCTATCTCGGTTAAGATGATGTTGGTGTTAATGTTAATATTATATAGTAATACAAAAATACACTGAATTACAACGCTCAGGATGTGGTTTGTGAAGATTTTATTTATATGTCCAAATGTTACATATTTGATCCGCGGAAAAAATGAAAAGGATTTGAATAGTATCAATTATTTTAATGGAAGGACTTCTTCTTCTTCGTGCACATACGATCGACTGCTTTTTTGTTGAGCCCAGGGTTGCACTTCTCCTGAAGCAGTGAAGAGGTAGAAAATCGCCCCAATTAAATGAATTCCAGATGCTAAATAGAAAACTATTCTCCATTCTGATGGCAGACCCTGAAACGTAAAAATATCGCTAAAATCTAAATTTAAAAAAATAATAATAAAAACATGTCGAAATTCTAAATAATAAAAAATGTTATATCTGAATTTTATTTTAGAAAATTTTACATTTTTAGTGATAATTCCTATAACAGGTGGTGCCACAAATCCAGGAATGGTTCCAAAAGTATTTGAAATTCCAAATAAAATTCCAGCATAACTTGGCGCGATGTCAGCATGGTTGACGACAAACCCCGATCCATATTGAAATCCTGTGAAGCTCACCCCAAATGTTAACAGTGTCACCGCCAAGATGGTTTGATTACAGCCAACATTTGCAAGAGAGATCATAAGTACAGACATCAGAACAGCAGCTAAAAAGAAGAAGAATGGATTTGAGATGGAATTTAAAAATATGTAGTGGGGATGGTTCTTGCTAATAGAAAAATAATAGTATAAATAGTAAATAAGAAAGTTATCATTGAATAACATATTAAATATTTTATTATGTTACAAAATATCATGTAAGACAGTAAACAGTTCTTAATGACTCACCTAGAGTATTAAATAGTTTGCGACATCCTCCGGTAGACAAATATTTTCTGGTTATCAAAAAATCAGCAACTACACTTGACAAATTAATCATAAACCAAAATAATATATAAGGCAGTGCAGAAAGTGCTCCATTCTGAAAATATAAAAATATAGATTATATCCCTACAATAAGTACAATATACTTATAGAAGTTAAACTGCTTTTTCAAATGATATTAAACAAATATTACATTTCTATATTTCGTAATTTAATACCATTTCTATATTTCGTACACAATATAATTTATACAGAGCGTTTGGAGAGAATTCATTTATAGATTATTATTTAATGCTACTTTTGTTTAAAACTCGTTTTAATTACTCTACAGATATGTAATCAAATCTTTTTCCTTCCAGCTTAAATATCACAAAAGTAAATTTTCCCAGCCTCAAGGTAAAATTCCAAACTTACTGATTTGATGTCAAAGCCCAAAACCTCTTTCATGTAAGTTGGGATGTTGGTAAGAAAAGAGTAAATAGCGAAGAGAGAGAACGTATGAGTGACAATAATTCCCCAAAAAGGAAGAGAGGTGAAGATAGCTCTCCAGGGTATCGGCGCTTCCTAGATTATATGAAGAACAAATAAAATTTAATACAGGTAGAGTAACTAATTATATTAAGAAAAAAATAATCTATTTAATGATTAATCTGAAAAGTAAAATATTTTGTCAAACTATTTGTATAGACCTAAATCTATTTCAAAAAACAAGATTTCTATTCGAGTATTATAAATCTATTTCAAAAACAAAAAAGTCTAATTCATAACATGGGAATGCAAATATATGATGTCGGTTTCAAATGTGCTTAAAACATTCTTAAAAGTAAGTAAAACACAAAATAAAAAAGGAAATCGTGTGATGCGTACGTAACTCATAACTACGTCTTGCTATATGCTGTTAGAAACATTGAAATAAATTAAAAAATATGATCATCCCTATACTTTATAACTTTTTGTTGTGAAATTAATTACTTCCACAGAAATCGAGTCCAATAACTGCTTCCGAATGATTAATTTATCAAATAATTATTGCAAACATGTTAAATGCCGATATATGCAAATCGTTTCGAAATTTGTTATCCTATATAAACATATCTATGGTATCTATACACACCCATCTATCTTGTTTCTACTCATTACATCACATTATAACATTTTAAAGAAAAATTAAGTATATAGGTACATATAATACAAAAAATAATTCTTCTCTCTTAGTTAAATTTAAGAAATTTTTCATTTTCACGGAATATAAACAGTTTGCGATTTTGGTAAATCATTATACGTAAAGCAATGACCTACATATTCTATACAAATATATGATCACGTGACTTATAATTAATCTCTTGTATGCTAAATACAAATTCAAATAATTTTTTTCATAAATTTGACTCATATGTACATTTTAATGTATGTCTAAAGAAAAAATGTACACATAAATATTACATTTAAATCGTTTATATAATTAATACCTCTTCTGTTGTAATTTGACCCTGCAGAGAGCTCTCAATATATTTTCGCTCTTCTTCGGACACTCTGGGATGATCCGCAGGGGAATCATAAACAATTATCATCCACACAACACACCAGATAATGCCCAGACTTCCAAAAACATAAAAGATGGAGGGCCAGCCACCCCCAAATCCATATTCACATAAGAGGCCAGAAAGGGGCAGAGTGAGGACGTTCCCAATTTGTGATCCTAAAATTAAATGAATTAAAATTTCTATCAAATAATGGCAAATTACAATCAAATTAAATTATGTCTTAAATTATGTCACCTTCATCAATTACAGTCTGAATTCTAAACTCATAAATCTTTCTAGCAAATTTTTTGCTATAAAAATTTTGCAGCGAAACAATTTTTGTACATTTAGACCGGCAACTATTGCACCAACATTGACCCTCTCTATATAATTGTAGATAATGGTGTCAAACTTTCCGAAATGGTCGTCTGACGGTGTTTGGACAGTTAGTTCGGACCCCAGACTTCTTATTTGTGTTCCCATATTATAGAATAGAAAATGTCAACAATTCGAGATTATTTTGCAAAAATTGATTATTCATTATAAAATGAAAGATTTAATTAGGTTTCAAATTTCTTTAACGATATGCACATAGTTAAAAAGAAATGGACAGTGGATATTGATTGCTATCAAAAATGCTAATTTAAGATTGTAAATTTCAATCATATAAATTAAAAGTTTCTGAAATACAAAATGTATGTATGTGTATTTTTCTATAATAGTGAAAAAAATACTATCTTAATATAAAATGTACCCAATAGTAAACAAATGTGAATTTATAAACTTCTGTTACTATACAAACATTAATAATTTATCCTAAATTAGTTTAGTAAATGTATAAAGAATAATAATTATACATGTATTACATATGTACATACATAAATATATGTAAGATTCGCACTCATAACGTTCTATTTAATTGTATACGTACCTACTATTGATAAAGCAATTATTTGATATTTCTAATTGTGATTGTAAATAATAATCCTATATTCGAAAAAAACATAATATTTTATTTGAAACATGGAATCATATAATGAAATATGTATTAATGGAAATATATATATAAATATGAAAATTAGAAAGAAACGAAAATAAAGAAAAAAGAAATTGTGAAATAAATAGGATATAAAAGTTATATAGAAATTGAGTTTTATATTATTTACGCAATCATTAGTTTATTTGATCCATTCTTAGCAATCCCCTATATTTTGATAATCGAAGCAAAACGATTGAGGCTCTAAGTTTTATTCATAAAAACGTTCGGGGGAGTATTGATTATTGATTATTGTAGCAAAGGTTAGGGTTTGGTTGTGCAATCTTGTCAGTGATGTATATTATAATTCCATATTATATCACATAACAATAGACAGGTAAAGTACAATAAGATAAAACAAAAATTCTCTGAGTAAAATAACAGTTTTATATTTTACTTTACTTTATTTAGGTACCTGTTTTTGCTATATGTTTTAAAGTTGTACTTCTCGACACAATCCGCAAAATTAAAATAATTTTTTACTAAATTTATGTTATAGATTATATATAAATATATATATATGTTCATAATTTTCAACACATTATATTTTATAAAATTATAGTCAGAATTACACTATAGTTTTACAAATAATATACAAATAAAATATTACCAATCGATGTTGTCACTATTGAAAATTTGCATATTCCTAAAGTTTGTAACTATTATACCTCTTATACAATTGCTTTATTTTGGTTAGTGGTTATTTTATACAGATATAGCTTTTGTTTAAATATGATATGGTGCATACCTCTGAAAACAGCAATATATTGTATATTATTTGTATATTAAAATATATAGTAACTTTCATTTTTATCATGAACTGATAAGATATATTTTCTAAAAATGCTTTAATTTATTAACATGTCTATTAAAAGTTATAAAATATTAATTTACAAATGTGATGCTTATAAATAGTAACAAGATTAAAATTGAAATATATTTGAACAACTATATGGCTAAATAAAATGAATTAAATATCTCATTAATAAGATTTATATTCGTTATCTATTATATTTTTAAAAACAAATACAATTATGTTTTAATTGAAATATTTTGATACAGCTATTTGATAATAAATTATTTAATCAATAAATTTTTTAAGATTAATATTTTGATTAAATCAATTTATAGAAATTATCTAATGTATCAAATATATTACACGATACTATACTTACATATATACCTATATGTTACCTTCAAGAGTAACATATTTAATATCCTGTCCAAGTCGATAACACGAACCGGTGAAATCGTGTGCGGAAGGGGCACTTTCAGTTCTGTTGTACAAAGGTAAGTTGCAGGTGATTGGATTAATTACAATCTTGTCAACATCTACATATCTTAGGTGTGATTACTATAATAGAGAAAAATGAGCGTTCTATACACTACTTATACACACCCTCTTCTGAAGTCTGTTTACACAATAATCTCATGTGAATATGAATTCACATTTACTCTAATTATGAATCTGTTTTATAACATATAGGATCACTAACGTATAATTCCTAACCATAAATTGTTTATACAACTGGAGTACTGAAGTCTCATTTGAGGTCAAAAATTGATCCTTAGTACACACGAAAGTATTTAACTTGTTATGATTGGATCTCAAGACAAGCCTGTCAAATGATGGTTAAAATATGTAAGTAATTCTAAGTTCATGTCCTGCTGATTGAATCAATTCAATTCACAGATGTATTCATCCTACTGTATTCTAAAGTATACTTATCAAAATAGCTATTGATTAGATAATATAACAATTATTTCTGAGAGAATATTTGGAGAGTTACGCGAAATCTTGTATACTGTTTAAAGAAATATAATAATCTTATTTTTTGATTTGGCTGATGGAATGATTGATTTAATTAAATCCTGTTTATAAAAAAAACTTCAAATTAATTAATTTTATTTAATTTATTTTAATTTAATTTAATAAATTTAATTTAATAGTGAAAGATTTAATTTAATTATTTCATTTATTTAAGAAATTAAAATAATATTAAATAATTTTATTATGTTATATTTATCATATTTCTTTAATATATTTAAAATTTAATAAAATTTAATATAAAACCTGCTCCTTTATTGCTAATAAAATTAATTTTATTCATATAAAATATTTATACTATTGATTCTAATAATTTTAATATCTTACTGTGTAACTAAAACACAAATGTCTTATTTTTTGGACATAACATGAAAACATTATATGGAATTAATTACATTTGTCAAATATACTATATCTATTAATTACATAACTCCACGCAATATTGTTGACTAAACTGTCAGCAAAATTTAAAATATTAATTGTGCCTTATATTATATTCTATTACTCTGGCGTGCCAATTAAGCGGGGGGTTGTGATAATCGAGGGGGTCCATCAATTAAAAATAAATAAATATTCGGAAGGGTTGTAATAAACGGACAGGGAGTGGGGGGGGAAATCAATTTCTTAAAATTAAATAATCGGTTTGATTGTAGTGAACTTGTTTGAAGGGGGGAGGGGATTTATATGTTTACTTATTCTTTTCATTGATTTGTTGAAAAATTATTTCTAAATTATGGAGATTTATATGGTAAGTAAAGGATGAAGGGGGGGTTGCCTTTTATATAAAATAAATAATCAAGGGGGTCCAAATAAAGGGGTCGGTTGTCAATTTTTGACACGAAATAAGTAAACGGGGAGGGGTTACGTTTTTTTGACACGCTAGAGTAAGATTGATAAATTAGATGAAAAAGTTTAATGCGCTAATATAAATTAAACAAATTTTTAAAAATTGTTATATTTACTATATCAACTATCATATTGACAAAGAGAATCTTACCTAAATTTAAAGTATAAATCAATATAAATATAAATCAAATGTTTTTTTATATATTTGTAAATGTATTATTTCAGGGCCGTCGGAACAACCACGGAAGCCACGGCCATCGCCGTACCAATAATCTCAAGCGGCGCCTAATTGTACAAAAAATCACAAGCGGCGCCTAATTGTACATTATTTAGGTAGATATTTACATATAGTATATTGATTAAATTGTTGATTAAAGTTGTGTAATAGTAATATGTAGAAGACATTCAAAAGTTTAATGTCAATACCAGAATTAGGTAAATCGGTCATGTTGTAAACTCACACAACTTTGGAATAGGTAAGTAGGTATTTGAAATTGATATCTATTAGGCTGAAAACTGCATCAAAGATAGGTTCAACCAAGACGATTACCTAATTTATTCAACATGTGAGACACTTTTGATCAAGGCAGCTGCAGAGATCAGATTGAAGACATTTTGACCGAAGTAACTGACTTTTATAAAGGGGACTTTGATATAAATCTTCTTTGTGTACACCTCGCTGTATTTCCCACTAATTATAAGTTGTGTAATAGTGATAGATTTACATTGTCTCCGATAATTCATTATATTCGTACTCTATCATATGGTGTACAACAATTAATAAGACAAGTGATCACATTATTACAATTAATTTTAATAATGCCTGCTACCAACGCAGTAAGTGAACGATAATTCAGTACCCTACGACGTGTAAAGAGTTATCTTAGGGCCACAATGGGCCAAAATCGTTTGAATCATTTGATGATGTTATCGATTCATAAGGAAATGACTGATGCTATTTCTGTTGTTACCGTAGCAAGTGATTTTGTACATAACTCACAACACAGAAAACAAATAGGTATTTGGTAAATCATGCCCTATAATGCATGTAAATACTAAGGTATTATGTAAATTAACTTAATCTTATAAATTTGTATGTAAAGCATAAAGGTTTTGATTGATTTCAAATCATGATTGATTTTTAATTGAGTTAAACCATTAGTTTTATTATTGAAAAAATCTGAATTTCTAATATTGCGCCTTTTAATAGCTAGCCGTACCAATAGAAATCGCCTTCCTACGGGCCTGTATTTACAAACTTGATTATAATTATATGAATACTTTTATGATTGTATGTCCAAGCTGTTCGGAATTAAACGTTATACATAATTGAATTACAAAAACTGGAATATATTTGATTTGTAAGAATATCAATTTGCCTTACTGTAGTTTAATGAGTAATTTTATATATATGTATATGTTTAGGTATATAAGCAAAATATATTTATTAAGTCTTTAGTTTGGATAAAGAATTCTGTACTGTGGATAATTAAAACGTTCAAGTTATAAAGTGTTCAAAGATGTCATATTAAATTTAGTGTACACTATATAGAGAGTCATATAGAGATTACTTTGTATAAACTACAACTTCAGATTCGCTCCTTCATACTGTAAAACCTTCGAATTATCTATTAGACCCCATTCCATCACATCTTGTTATATCCCTCTTAAATGAACTTGCACCTGTTCTATCGGCCATTGTCGGTGATTTATACCTCCATCGGAAAAAAGGGCTATCGTAATCCCCTTACTCAAAAGGCCCACCTCGACAAAGAATCACTCAGCAACTACGCCCTATTTCAGGTCTATCGTTTCTGTCTAAACTAATTGAACGCCTTGTCGCCGCCCGCCTCAACTCTAACCTCGTGTCTAATAATCGGCTTATTGACCTGGCTACTCAACTGAGACGACTCTAAACAAACTAATCAGCGATGTCACGGTGGCTAACAAGGATAACAACATCTCCTGCATATTGTTTCTTGACCTCAGCTTGGCATTCGACACCGTCGACCATTCAATACTGTTGAGTCGACTTGATTTTCGTTTCCGACTGAAAGATACCGTTCTCAAATGGATCGACTCGTTTCTCCATTCTCGTCGACAAGCAGTATCTGTTTGCTCTACTCTTTCCGACTACTCAGACCTATTTTGTGGCGTTTCTGTCTTTACGACATTCATCAATGGTTCAACCCCAATCGTCTTAAACTAAACGACGAAAAAACCGAAGTCTTGGTTATTCTCCCAAATAAAAATCTCGACGTTTCATCTCTCCAGCAAATATCTATCGGTGACGCTTCCCTACCTTATTCATCATCTGTAAAATATATTGGTATAGACATTGACAGTCATCTGTATTTCAATAACTATATTAACAAAATCGTTTACCGCATACGCCGCTACATCAACGAGCAAACTGCTGACTGTATTGTCATCTCCTTCATCCTAACTCGTCTTGACTACTGTAACTCGCTACTCAACTCTTGCAATGCTTCAACTATTCAAAAGTCCAAAGAATACAGAACTGCTGTTCTCGCTTCGTCAAACGACTGCCTCGCATGGCACCGACCTCCTCTTCAATTCGTCAACTGCACTGGCTACCCGTCAAAAAGCGCATCACCTTCAAGTTATGCTGCCTCGTGCACAAATGCTTGCATGGTTCTGCGCCGTCCTACTTGAAGGAACTGATTTCCCATGTTCCTCGGCTTCCACTTCCATTGGTCTCCGCTCCCAGTCCGCTGCTTGTCTCCACCAACCTCGCTACCGTTGCCGCTCTGCACAAGCTGGTTTTTACTTTTCTGCTCCCCGTCATTGCAACCAAATTTTTCCGTGTTTAAACGCGAATTAAAACATGAATTGTTTAACACTTCGTCTTCCTTACATGCAGCTCTCATTATTTCAATACCTTTATTCTGTTGTATTTCTATGCTTATGGTATATGCCATGTTTGTTCACATCCCGCTCTGTATGTGAACAAACTGTATCTTTCCCTCTCTTCCCACTTTGATTGTATTTTTACAGATATTGTGGTTAAATTAAATAATGATTGGTCACAACCAAATCATGAATTAATCGGTGTAATATTTAATAATATTATTAATATTGTAATCATAAGCGGAAGTGGCCCCACATTTCCGTTATACAAATGTAAGTTGCATGTGTTATAACATGAGGTCCTTGTCCTCACATGACCTCTCAACTTGTTGCAGAATCGAGTTTATCTCGTTGCAGAATCGATTCTTTCTTTTCTACTGAGTAGATAGATTTTTTATTAAATTAGCCAATATTTGTTATAAATAAAAACATTTCAGAAAAAATTAAATGACCTGCAAATGTGAATCCAATAAGCCGACTTCTCTCAAGAGGAGGACTCCATCGTGACCAAACGACATGCATCGCGGGCCACACAACCCCTTGGCACATCCCAGCAACGATACGTAGAGTCATGAGTGCACCGTAGTGGAGTCCGGCTGCTAACGGCATCAGAAGTGTGGCCACCGCACAGGCACACATGCTCCAACCAAGGACAAGGCGACCTCCAAATCGATGGGAGAGCCATCCACCTGGTAATTGAGTTAGGATGTAACCGTAGAAGAAGGATCCCAGGATATGACCTTGTATGGCTTTGGGCCAGTTTAGCTCGCCTTGTGTAGATGACTAGAATTGTATGAAAACAATTTAATTAAATATTTATTATTTTAAATATGAATATTTAAAATCATGTCTTAAAATAGCATTCAAAATAAAAAACAAATAGTAATATAAATAATAATTAAGGAATTGAATTATAATTTATTAGAAATACACGTGCATTTATAAACGTACATCGAGTAATCAAAATTGCTTTTGTATTTGTACATCAGGGATTCGTAACGATCGAAAAAATGCCCTTTTTAGAGAAGGTGTTCACTTCATTTCCAAATGTCAAACAAATTCTTAAAACACTGATTTATCAATATGCTGACTATTATACTTATTGAAATTATCCCGTTAGGTTGTATTTTGTGTCGTTTCAATATGTTCCAACTCAATCTGCCTCATTATTCAATTTTTATTCGAGTGTGCTGCAGTATTCATCCTTTTCCCAACGAGTGTAACTCAATTACGCCTGAGAATGACTCATTCTTTTCGACTGTGACGACAACACTATATTAACAAAATGTCAAAATCCAATCTATTAGCTTTAGAGTCAAGTTCGAACCTTCTATAGGAGACAACTATGGACACATTCTCGCCTAAAACCAACACTCCCAATGAGTCACTCACACTACAATCGATGAAGAAACTACTCAACTCTAAACTTTTCAACCCGCATTGAACTGGTTAATGCATTCAATGCTGAAATGGTTAAAATAGTAAGCATATAGTAAACTGAAATGCTAAGAATACGTGCGCCTTTTTATTGAACTAAAATGCCTTTTGTCTATATTATAATTGAACTCTGTGTATAAGTATAATATACTTTTTTACAACTGAAATGCAAAGTCTTTGGATAAAACATAATTATCTACATCAATATAGCTATTATAGTATGGGCTATCTTACTACTATATATTACGGTATCAAACTACGTATAGCTACGAACTGATTAATGATTGTGTTTCACTTTAAAGTTACATTTATCCAATACATTTATCCTAATACCTACTCACATGAAATGCATATGTTTTTCTAAAAACGTATTTTTAGCGTCACACATGTGTTTAGATCCCAATTGTTATGCGGTTGACAAATGCTTAATATCTTTTTAAAGTTTAATTATATATTTATTATATAATTAATTATATCTACTTCAAATTATATATATTAATTATTGTTATTATATTTTTATTATGATCATACATATTTGAATGTCAACCGCTTTACACTTCTGAAATTTTGGACTATGACTATCATTTCCATCCAGTAAATCCATATTGTACAGCTACTATGGTACCGCCCTGCAGTTAGTCATCCTTACCTCTTTTTATCTATACATTTCCATTCTTATGATATTTTATCCATCTACCTATCATTTTGATCTAGTGACTATAGATGGATCCTCATATAATTGTAATATAGTTATTTATCTATCTATCTAATAATTATAGTAAAATATAATTTGTAAATAACATAGTAAATCCAAATCTATAAAAATATATTATTATATTTATAAATAATTGTAGATATAATTTTTAGATATATAGCCTAACTTTCATAATAAAATTATAATTTCAATTTATTAAAATTTTGCGCCTTTTTTGTTACGAGCCCCCAAAAAATTAAATACATGCCTACGGCCCTGATTATATATTGTAGCACCAAAATAGCACCCATTATATCTGGCTATATTTTAGGTCAAAGAGCCAACACGCGCTCCACCAAACCTCAGTTTTAACAGAAGAGGACAGAGAAATACCACAACTAACATATACTATCTGAAGAAACAAACCTGAGCAACTTATTATTACAATAATCTTATAGAATATAAACTCACTTAAATATAATACCTATAAACTACCAAATACAGGAGTACTATACATGTAAATACTCAGTAATATGAACAATAAATACTCAAAAGCCAAAAATATCTGAAACCTACCTATTAATGATCCATTCGCCTGACCTTACCACTAATACAAGTAGCTCAGGACAAACGCCGAACTAAAATGTCGTCGGGAAGAAGGAGAATCTCTCCTCATACGACGTTGTAAAATTATTCTCAAACCCACAGAAGACGCCAACACAGACTAACTATACTATTCCTCCGGCCCGAAACCAACCTTTTTTGTCTTCTTTGCTTTTAAGCAATATTAGATCAATAAGAAACAAAACGCATGATTTCTTTTCAACCGTAATTATAAAAAACCCTTATCTAATTGTCATGACCGAAACCTAGGGCTTACTGATTCAATTAACTCTGCTCCCCTACAAATAACTAACTTTGACCTGTTCCGAGACGACAGACTTAACCATCTAGGTGGTGGTGTATGTGTCTGCAGTCCTATCAACAACAATAACGAAGATACTATCTTAACCCTAATATCACACATGTTCCCTATAGGTCTCAAAATTTTTCTAAACCATTTGCTCAGTCTGCTTATAGACAAAATTCCTTTTTCCAAAATCTACCACTTTTATTAATCAATAATTTTTTCTATTTAACCTCCTTATCTTTACATATTGGACTCCATTGCTGAGCCAGAATTACCTCGGAAAGGATGTGCTCCAAAAAGATTTCAAATTGGCTCATCTTCTGGAACATATCCATCTACACCAAGTAAATACTACAAACGTATTAATTTTTATACTAAATAACTACCTATAATTATTATTACCTTTGTATATAGAACTAAATATATCAATCATATATATACATTTTATAAGTATATTAAGTTAGAGTAAATAACTAATATTTACAATAATAATTCAGTTTCATTATATAATATTTTTATTATAAATTTATATATAAACTATATATATTTTTGAAAATTTTATCTTTGTTACATAAAATATATGTTGAGAATAATTATTTTTATAAATATTTGTTATTCCATATAATATCCATTTAAAAATTATTTAGGTTTATTCATTCATTTTCCTTTTATTTTTTAATAAAATATCGATTTCATATGCCTATATGAAACCCTTCAGTTATGTTTGCATTTCTTCGGTCTATAAGTGAAACAGAAAATATAATGTTTAAAATATTATATATACTTCTCTTACTTTTGGATAGAATTCAGATTCGTTGCTAGGCTGAATTTTTCCGCATTCTAAAATTGGAAGGGATGCATTTGGAATTTGATCCATTGAATCTTGAAGGGCCGTTTGATTAACCATACAAACAATGGCTACGGACATGTTGATTCGAAGAGCGTAGAGATTCACAAATCCAAAGAATCCAATAATGGCGATGGACATTCTAGTTGAAAGCCATATTGGTGAAGTTTTAGGTTTTTTCTCGTCAGAATCCATTTATATTATTCTTTCTTTCTTAATTTAAAGAGTAATTAAGTATCACGCGCTTTTGTAACAAATGATAATCAAAAAATAAAACAAGTTTCGATTTCAATTTAATGTTTTTAGTGGCTTACAAAAATGATTACGACTGAACTCATGCCAACACTGATATTTTAACACTAATCTCGTGCTATAAAGAGGGCAAAACAAAGCATAATTTCTCTCAAATCTTATTGGCTAATGTGACAGAAATAAATGCTATATAGGTACGTATAATAATAAATCACTGGGGCATAAAAAGCAAATAATGATTTTGCCTACTGAAATTGATGTTTCACATTGGAAGATTAAAATATATAGGAGCCACAGACTTCAGAGAAGTACAAAGCAAATATTTTTCATTGACTTACCAACACTCTACAAATTGATTAGCTATATAAAATGTGTCAATCTGTCTGCCGCATATAATATGTCTTTTCTTTGTGTATATTTTGTTTTTTCTATTGTTTAAGTTAATAATTTTTTTATTATCAGGAAAGGCATAAAACTGGCCCCCCTGCCCCCCCCCCCTTGGTGCCGCCTATGACTGCAGGGGCGAAGGGTCCAGCAGCTACCTGGCTAATATTTTTATGATTAAAGAAAAATTGTATTCGCTTTTTATACATAGGATAGTAAGAAACAACATATTTATTAAAATAATACTTTTTCGATATATATATGGTAATAGGCAGTCACATTGTAATATAGGCAATGGTAATAGGTGCAGATGGTCACATGGTACTATTTAAACATTTATCACGAATCCTGTTCTATATTGTACAGCTTTCGACCATTGTACACCAATATTGTGTTCAAATATTCCGTAAATCCGTTAAAGCATTACAAAGTTACAGCCCTTCCAATTATCGATACAATTCCATAACATTTCACGTTTAGCAGAACATTTTAATATATTTATTTTAATACCTCGCCAAAAACAACCATAAACATAACCTCAGAGACCTAGCTTATACTGCCATGAACTGTAAAAACTTTTGAACTACCCGTATGTTATTTCGATAACTTATAGATTGTATTAATATTAACCCTCTATATATTACTTTATGTGCGTCTGTCAGTGTGATTAAGTAAACCATATTTTATTATTATTATACTACATTCTAGATATTATAATCATGTCCAATCATAAATACATTAGGTTATAATTGAATGATAACTCCACATCCTTATAAGCTTAGTACAGAAATTATAGTTGGCTTATTAGATGGAAAGCTTTTTTGTGCAACCCATTTATCCTATCGTATATAATTACCGTCGTAATTAAGTTGTTTCGTACAACCCCCCCCCTCCCATCACGATTTTTCACGCTTAGTCTAACCATGTAGTTTTAATTTAAAAAATTATTTATAATCTGAAAGAATGTTAATAACATATACTACTTATAATACCTTATATAGTCAAAATAATTTATTTAAAAAATAAAGGGTACAAAAATTATACACTGCAGAGTGCGATTATATATAGGTTGGTAGCTCGCTTCGCCTCCAATCATGTTTTGCGGACTAATATCATATCAATTTGCTTCTCCCGCCTCTGATTACACAAAATTTTATCAGTTGAGTAAACGTGTATCGTAAAAATTTATGAGTGTCAAAAAAGTATTTTTAGTGTAATAGATTTTCACCAACAATTATTTTTATAGAATGTATTATCGGTAAATTATCGATAAAAATTTAACTTACCTAACCATAAAAATTATGAATAAAAATATAATTATTAATAAAATTATATATTTGGTATCGAAAATTTATTTTACAATTTATCTTTGATAAAGAATTTGACAAATGGTAATACCAGTAATCAATGTCTTCAATAATTGAAGAGAATAATAATAAAATATTTGTCCTTTATCAATCGTTAATCAGTACTGCTATACAATTATACTGAACATAATTACCACTACGATTAATTAAAGAAAATGTTTAAGTTAACACTATTTCGACTCCACTCCGTTATCGTTTAACTATAATACCTAATTATTAAAAAATTGAAATTAAAGAACTTTGACAAATTTATGCTTCCCATTGTCAAAAATTATGTCAAGATCCAAAAAGTTTATTTTTTAAATCAAAACATATTTTACGATATATAGGCTGTCTTAAAAATAAGTTTCACGAAAAGTTTGATATCTATTTTTTATCAAAAGTTACCACTTTGTTACTTAGTAATATCATATAACTGTTGTTTTAATTATATGTTATAAATTGTTACCATTAATTCAGGAAACTGTGAAAATTAAATATTTTGTAAAATATTTGTTAAAACTTACAGCCCATGCTTATAATATAAAAAAAAATCTAAAATTCGGTTCACAAAATAAAACATTTACAACCGAAGAGAAAAATATTATTTTAAATCTGATCCTACATCCCACAAAATTCCATTCTTGTTTATCTTGGCCTTGTTCTTTATTCACTACATTTTCTGTTTTGACACTCGGTAAAAAGGTTTTTTAAGATTGTCATAATTTGGGCAGTTCATTTTTTTGAAAACGTTACTGAACAACTTTCCCCGATGTATTGAATGAAGCAAGAGTGACATGCAATTTGGAGTGCTTCCATACTAGAATATTGAAATGATTTCGACTTTTCTATTACTATAGGTAATAATTCAATACGCATATCTCTATTTTGCCTTAAAATTATATTTAATTTCCTTCCATCTTTTATCCGCACGTCATTTCATTCATGGTTTGGTTGTACAAAGAGTGTTGTTAAGAATTATGGTATGCATATACTCTGGGACACCCTGCACATATTTCTTGCGCTTTGCTAAAATGTCTTTTAATATATGGAAATAAGAGTTTTCCTTTGCTTACTCCGTTTCTATGAATTTATTTCCAGGAATTTCTCACGATATATCTGCCTTTTTACAATCTGACAGAAATGAATGTCTCTATAACGTCACTGTTATCTTCCAAGATATGTGAGACATCCAAATTCAGCAATTCACAAGAAAATTCATCCCTAAATTGATGTACATATTTAATTTATATAAGAAGTCAAGTGTATCTAGTGTAGGTCGTTTATTTTCGAGGTTAAAGATTGCCTGTGCCCTCGATGGGTTAATACATTAATATAGAATATAAGGTACAAAGGTGCCCTAAATACAAACGTTAGTGTTTCTGGCGCCGGCGCACTACCAAAATCTCTTATATTGCATCACACTGGGTTCAGTGAGGTCAGATCAAAGGCAAGGAACAGAGGAATAGATTGTATACACTGACCAAATTAGGGAAGAGGGCGGGGAAAATATCTGAAAGTTTACTTGGTAGAAGTGTACTGGCAAAACTATATCGAGTTTAGTTTAAAACAATAATTTGTTAATCACTAAATATGTAATAATAACTATTTAGAATACTTGTCTAAAATATGATTGTGTTTTCAAAATACAGTGAGTTGAGAGTGTTAATTGAACTAAGAAATTAATAAAAACACTAACAGTAATAATAATTAAATTACTAAACTGAATAAAGCGGAAACTATAGCGTGATAGAAGTGAATAGAGAATCAAATATAGGAAACCATCGTAAAATGTACACGGATTGAGACATTTGAAACTAAAAACATTTATTCAAAAAGACGAAAGCAACGAAAAATTATAATTAAAAGAAATGTCTCTACCCAGAAAGAAAATCTACATGAAAATCATGAAGCTAGATCCTTCTGTAGAAATTTAAAATTTCTATATTTTGAGACAGTTAAAAGTGAATGCCTAACCTTAAAATATAACTAAATTAATATCACTGTGTGTATCCTATTATCAATTATTTTGTGAGCGGTTATACAAAATTGTTCACTTTTCATTCAACAATAGTCATCGCATAAATAATGCACCTTTAAGATAAATTTAATGAATGAATTAATTTCAAAATGTAATGTGATTAATGATGAAGTGTTAACAGCAGAGCCGAACAGCTTTCTCTGGAAGGATAGAGCGTCGACATGTCTGTTGAAGTGAGATGACCAGCACTCATGGACACTTTTTACTTGAGATCTTCAATGGTGGCAGGCACTAAAAACAGTTCAAATGTTACGGAGTTATTTTATAACAGATATTAAGCTCTAGAATGCCAAAGTAAATATATGTATACGCACCATCAGTGAATTTTCTGGCAATTAATTTAAGTATTTCGTCTATAAATAACACAGGAAGTGATAACTTCAAAACGGCCATCCATTCCTCCACTGAAAGAGGTGTCAGTTGGAACACATTCTGCAGGAGAAAGAAACCCAAATGTTATTCATTATAGTGTTAAAACAAGTTTTAAATAGTGAGAGACGGGATAATTTTGACTTACCGCAAGAACGTCAACTTCAAGAATGACGAAATGCAGAGACATACTCAGAACCATGGCTCCTAGCAACCACAAATTTACCCATGGTGGCATAGACAACAATGATTGATTTTCAGATAGACTGGAACGTCAATTGGAACAAATTTTAAAATCATGTGACCTTAAAATTAATCTAGAAAATATCCTATTTGTTAACTATAATTGTAATAATAGTTGTTTTAATTCTGCAATTCATAGAATTCAACACTTAACCATTTTTTAATGTAAACTTTGTAAATACGCAATTTCTACTTTTTGAATCAGATTTCTTAAAAAAGATTTCTTCATTCCTTCAAATATAATTTTTCTTAAATTTAATTTTTTTTAAATAATTAATAATTGTTGGAATATACTACTCAGTTGAATTATAGTAGTAAACTAATTTCAAGTGAATATAATATTCAATATATAAAATAAGGAATATTTGATGAGACTAACAGCCCAGTGAGGAGAGGAAACCACTGAAACAGAGAGACCGGAAATCAGTGTCAGCGCCATATTTTGACATGTGTAGCCAAATGCACATTTGCATTAAAGAAGAGAATTTTAAAGACGCACTGGACACTCTGTAGTGGACTAAAACTGAAGAAGGGGCGCGCATTTTCGATCATCCTTCACTGGGTTTAGGCTCATCAAGAAAGAGGGGTCCACAGAAGTAGTTGATTGCAATTACAATTTGAAAACTTCTGACAAATGTCAGTCGTTGAGAGCCTGCCTGTCAATCATGAGAGTTCATGGTGGCCAGGTAATTAACAGATTATCAGATAACGAGTTGGATTTTGTTGCGAAATTTTGTTATGTTTAAAAAAAACAGTGAAGGAGGATGCAATTGCCACTTCGTAGGAGCCCCTTTTTCAATTTTAGAACAAATTTGAGATTCCTTATTGTCTCAGGCATTTTGCACAGTGCTGGTCTTTACACACTGCGCAACACGCCTCTTTGATATCTGTTGCAGTGGTTGATACCTGTTGAGGGCGTTGAACATTTCTATAACAACCAAGACACTCAAGGCCATAGACATTGGCTTCGGGTGGGTAAACACCGAACAGTCAATGCCCTCAAAACGGCCTTCCTGAGCCAGGCACTGGGCTTGATGAGTCTAGATAGAATAAAAAGAGGTTTGTGAGATATGGAGATAGGCATTTACTAACCTGTTTAATGCATTCAACATTTCAATAACTACTAAAACAGAGAGAGCCATAGTCATGGCCTTTGGATTGGTAAAAATTCGACAGTCAATACCATTGAAATTCTGCTCCTCAGCAAGGCATTGCATGTGATGTGTCTGAATAAAGGCATTTAATTCTTAATTATATCATTCCAATATGTGAACAATTAAATTGAAAAACATGGTTTAACCCTATCCATAGCGGAGGGTGGGGGTTGGAGATTCGTTGGCATTTTTATTGAACAATTTGAGAATAGAAAGTTTTAGTGACTTTTCTTATTATGAAGATTTTCTACTTTTAGAGCAAAAAGGACCTCAAAAGACCCATGTGGACGATCATGAGGTGGTTCTAACCACATCACCACAAATTTACCATTTTTCGAAATTTAATTGCATAAATTTAAAGCATTGAATAGCTTATATTATATTATAATCAACCAGTTAGTTTTAATAATTATGGATCCACATCAAATTTTGAATGATTTGAAGAAAAAAATTTTGAATTTTTGAAATAAATATTTGTGAAATGTTTGAATAAAAAAATAATTTATAAAATTGAAGCCTCAAAAACAGTTCCCATCAATTTTTCAAATTTTAGCAACATAATCTAGCAGAAGATGACATGGACTATTATCAAAACAAATTTAATGCTAATATCACTGTAGGAACACTTTTTGAAAGAGGGAAGACAACTAGCCCCCCCCCCCATTGTGAAAGCGTAAAAAAGCTGGTATGGATAGGGTTAAAGGTCAAATATAAAACGATATTTGAATAGAATGTGAGGATGATAGTAAATACCGATTTTCGTTCATTGTAATTAGCAGATGATTGCAACATACCAACTGGTAGTAATTGAGTTGAGGACCCTTGGGATAGATCATAAACCACCAAGCTGCTGCCCCGACAGTGGCCGCTCCAACGTAGCCACCGATGGCCATGTAGCGGAAGAAGAGCCAGCCACTGATGAGTGGTTCGTTAGCACCACGAGGCGGTCGGACCATGATGTCCAGGTCGGGTGGATTGAAGCCGAGGGCTGTGGCTGGGAGACCATCAGTGACCAGGTTGACCCAGAGCAACTGAACAGGGATAAGAGCTTCGGGCATTCCCAGAGCAGCGGTTAGGAAAATGCAGACCACTACAGCCAGTGAGAAAACAGAAGAGTTCGTTGGTGAAGTATGCTAATTGAATTATTTTAAAAGTTGGAATAAGGCTCTACCTTCGCCAACATTTGAGGAGATCAAGTAACGGATAAATTGCTTCATGTTGCTGTAAATGGCTCGGCCCTCTTCCACCGCGGCGACAATTGAGCTGAAGTTGTCATCAGCGAGGACCATTTCAGAGGCCGACTTAGCTACCGCTGTTCCACTGCCCATCGCGATTCCAATCTCAGCTTTCTTCAAAGCTGGCGCATCATTGACACCATCTCCCGTCTGAAATAAAGTTTTTTATTTATCTTTCGCCAAACGATTGTACCTTATCTGCTCATTTCCGGATCATACCATTGCGGAGATCTCTCCATCCATCTGTAGAAATTCCACAATTCGACTCTTGTGAGCAGGTTCCACCCGGGCGAACAGTCTGGACCTCCTCGTGGCTTCTCGCTGCATTTCCGGCGACAGGTCGTCAAACTCCCGGCCGGTGTAAGCTTTTCCTTCGGTGGATTCGGTCTCGCCAAAGACACCAATTCGTCGGCAGATGGCCTCCGCAGTGGCCTTGTTGTCACCGGTTATAACAATGACTCTGATACCAGCCTTGCGACACTTGACGATGCTGTCGTAGACCTCGGTCCTGGGGGGGTCCAGCATGCCCACAACTCCGATGAAGGTCATGTTCACCTGAACAATACAGAGGACAATTGGTTGGTTTGAGACCAGCATAACCGGCAATTCCGCAGATTACTCCTCACTTCGTATTTGATGAACTTGGTGGCGTCCTCCAAATCCATTTCCGCCTTGGTCATTGGACTGTCGATGGTGGCCAGCGCCAGGCATCGTAGAGTGTCTCGGCCGGTTCCATATTCTCCGGCGTGTTGGAGAATTCGGGCCTTGAGGGCTGGGGTCATGGGCACCTTCTTGGTGCCGACGCGTACGAAGGTGCACCGATCGAGAACCCCTTCGGTAGCTCCCTTGACGAAGATGCGGGAGCCACTGGCTGAACCACCCGACTTGCTGGGACTGGCATACACGGACATTGACTTTCGGTCGCGGGAAAATTCCAATGTGAACTCCTTGTTCCACATAGCCTGTTTGGAAAGACGTTGATGTATAATTATTAATCTCCAATAATAAATATCTTCTAACAATATTATAAAGGACGTCTAAATTTCTTAACATTTGTGAATCGCCTTTCTTTCAAATGATTAGAAAAATAATTTTAGAAATAAATTAAAGTAAATTTTAAAATGTTTATACAAGACATTCTCTGAAGTTCACTAAAATAATTCAAGTGACTTTATTTTATCTGCAATCTAGCGAAGAAGATATTCCAATTGAGCGATATAGTAACTTTGAAATAGGTTCACAAAAAGAGATTTCAACTATGATATACTTACTAACACATCATTCGGGGGTACTTTTAATTCTTGCCCTTTTATTACTATCTATTTGGATATTATCAAAAGTAGATAATAAAGAAAAATATTAAACTTCTCTCAAAACAATAATTACATTATTTTATACTAGAAGAACCGGTCCTCGACATAGCTCTGTTTGCATTGATTTTTTGAAAACTATCCTAAAATAAATGTATTGTAATGTAAAACAAAATATCACATTTGTAATTGTGTTAATCAAGGCCAGGAATAAAAAACAGATCAAAGGAACTAAGCAAGTGTACCGTGATGTGATTATTGCAGACCATTGCTAAATCCTTGTTTGAAAGACCCATTTTGCTCGTATTATAGACGTTCATCTTCTCCACAAGACAAGAAAGAGCGGTTTCAGTAGCCTCGCCAACCTTCTCAAAGACACCTTTGGATTCGTTGAAGTCGATAGCTGAGTCATTGCAAACGGCACAGATATGGGCGAGTTCGACCAGGCCTTCATAATCCGACGGTCGAATTCGCTGTCCGTTGAGAAATCTATAAATAGCAATTGTTTGAAAGTCAATCTATAATTGATCCTTCTTATTTTTATCGAAATTTTAGGTTAACAAACGACTAAAAAATGAAAAAATCTAGTTCTAATGTTAATGCTTACACTTCGCCTTCCGGGGCATATTTTGATCCGGTGATCTCAAACTGGCTAGTTTCAATCTCTTTTTCTTCGGCTTTGGAGAAGATAAACATTCGGCAAACGGACATCTGATTTGTGGTGAGGGTTCCAGTTTTATCCGAGCAGATGACACTTGTGCAGCCCAGAGTTTCAACACTGGGCAGGGAGCGAACGATGGCGTTCTTCTTGGCCATTCGCCGGGTTCCCAGTGCCAAACAGGTTGTAATGACTGCGGGTAGACCTTCAGGGATAGCGGCTACAGCCAGAGCGACAGCAATCTTGAAGTAGTAGATGGCCCCACGCATCCAGGAGCCCCCGTGAGCTGGATCGTTGAAGTGTCCGATGTTGATTGCCCATACAGCTACACAGATTATAGAGATAACCTGGAAATAGAAAAGGATCCTTGCTGTAAATTGCGGAATTCTGAATAATTTGAGTATAACTAGGTTGAAATAATGAAACTAGCCGGAGTAATGCTATAAAACATTGGTATAACAGACGACAGAGCTTGATATGAAATATGCGGGTGAATTATATTAGTATAACAATATTTGCCATTTTTGTAGATATTTCGTTTTATCTACATTTAAAATAAAAAAGTACGCATACTTAAATTTAATTGTTTTTTTAAGAAATTTATTAGATAATATTAAGCGAAACATTATAATTTATAATATAAGAATATTTAAAACAAAAATTATATAAAAATGAATTTAAATGTTATAAAATAACAATTGTTTATTTTAGTAAATATATAGATTATTATTTACTTATTATGTAGACTAAGTATTTCACTTTTTAATATAAATAATGATTTAAAAATTATAAAATAAATTTTAAAAATAAAAAAATACACTTTTATCAAAGTTCAAGTACTCACTGACACGATATAAGCATGTTTAAGACATAATGTTATCATTTATTTTGAATTATAGATAATTCATGTTTACTTTAGTATTATGTAGATGTATTTTTAGAGTGCTATTGGACCAAAAATTATGCTTTGGTCGATGATTGACTACATACAGTATTGGGATGGTGCCGTGTTCAATTCTGGAAGTGGAGTAGATGGTGCTGGAAGTGGAGTAGATGGTGCTGGAAGTGGAGTAGATGGTGCTGGAAGTAGAGTAGATGGTGCTGGAAGTGGAGTAGATGGTGCTGGAAGTGGAGTAGATGGTGCTGGAAGTGGAGTAGATGGTGCTGGAAGTGGAGTAGATGGTGCT
>JAUZNC010008506.1:16444-32889 GCA_034780395.1 Vannuccia rotundouncinata | reverse complement strand
CAAAACATATCGGAATTGCTTCTAAACGTTGGACGAAGACTGGGGTTTGAATTGAAGGAGTCTCTGATCGTTTTGGGTAGGTTGGGAGCCGTTTGCCAGGGTTTGAGAGAAATGAAGAAAGCTTCTTTGTAGCATCGAATTCAATATATTGGATGTTTCCCTTCAGATGGTCTCAAGATTCATCACTGATTACTTCCAACGTTGTAGGATAGCCCAAAAACCTGAATATTTACAAGTCCCTTAAAATTTATAAATATGGGACTTGTAAACATCAGGAAGGATCCGTCTTTGCATCTGAGGTCGATGAAGTTTAGGTTTGTCTCTTTATTCCTTATTATGCGAAGTGGATCCACCTTGATAGTAGGCATCAACGGAAGCCATGTTGGATGAATTATAGTGTTGCTGGCCATTGTGTGGAGAGATGATGATGACTTGAATTTGTAACTGGATCGTAGACTGAGAGAGACTGTTGCGACGTTGAGAGACTGTAGACTGGAGACTGTTGCGCCGTTGAGAGACGGAGACTGTAGCTTTACCGTAGACTGGAGACTGAGAGACTGTAGCTGGACCGTAGACTGAAGACTGAAATATATCCAAAAATAGTTGTAAATGAATTAAGCTGGATAAGCTGGACCGTCCGTGAACTCTAAAGGAATGTAAATAAAAACAGCTACTTAGACACCTCCTTATATAGCATAATACTCGATTCTCATTCGTCAGAAGTTTAACTAGGCGGGTTGGGGATAAATGGTCTCGTGGCCAATCAGAATTCAGCACACAAAAAAATTTCGACCAATCAGAAGCTAGGAAAAGTGTCACAGACCTCGTCCTCTCCTACTACTTATGTGGTGTCAGTTTGAGGTTAAGGACCGACCTTCAGGCCTTGGCGGATAGTATAATTCCTATCCCGCTGGTTTCGATATCAATCTGGGCAGAACGTTGGGTCTCTTGAACGGCTAATATGTCGATGTTCATGCCTTCACAGATAGGTATGCATTCACAGAGACGCCAGCAAGACTTTAGTGTATGGCTATTTTGTGAGGCTATAGTAATATATGGGCCGGGGTTATGTGGGGTCCTGTCAGGCGTGGTTTCGATGGTGAAGGAACTCTAGGTCCCAGGATGTCGCCCACGTATCCTGTAGATTCTGGCAGCGGAGATGTAATTAATGCATTATAGTGATCGCTTCTATGCATGAAATTGATATCTTTGGTCTCAGTGTCCAATGTGGGAGGAACACCTCGAGATGCGAGATTATAAATTTTTACTAAATATTATAATTGAATGAATTGTAAACTTTGAGATCAATAAAGTCGTTTAACTGGGAGGTTAAGATTGTGTCTGGGCAGAAAATGGAGTAAGAGTGAATATTCGGAATTCTGTTTTAATTAGATACAGGAGGTAGTTGTGAGACTGTACAACAATATATGCGGTTGCAGAAATAACGCTGTACATATTAGGCAATGCTCATCTCCTTGTCCATGGACATAAACTGACTTGGTATACTAAAAATTGCTAGTGGTTTCGATTATTTTGGCATTAGTTCAAATCCAGCACAGGGCAAACATTTTTTTCAAACGAATTTCTATATTATGTGATCTTAATTATAATTCATGATTTTGAATTTACTATACAATTTATGTGACCATTGCAACTTTATAATAAATTCACTATATAAAAGTCAGCTTAATAATAAAATTGAATATCTATTGGCGGTATTGGAGTTTAATATTGCATTTGCCTATTACAGGTTATTTTATCTTTGGTAGAAGTATAATTTCGTGTGAGCATGAGACATGTTTGAATGCCAAAATATCGTTTTCCAAAATTCATTTTCGAATTGGTCTTTTAATATTGCCGATAGAAAACGTAATTAGTAAAGAAGATTTAGATTGTAGGTAATCCTTGCCATTAAATATATTTATAAAAATGTTTTGCTTTGTTATAACCGAAACCGAATTCCAATATATAAAAATAATATTTTGAGTTCTTCATACATCAAGCAGATAAATATGTATTTTAACTGTTTTTTTATAGATTTAAATATATTTAATGCAGCATATATACCACAATTTTAAATAAACATCTTTCTATCAATAGGTCTCTACTTTGGAATGACAAGCGCACTTATTTCAACAACTTTTGTATTTATGATTGCTCTAATTAGATTGGATTGGAACCATGAGGCTAAACATGTTAGTTAACTATTTTAATTGTTGATCTCAACAGATCTCTTAGGATAATGTTTTTTTAGATCTTTTAAATATGTTTTAAACTTCAATTGCAGGCACAATCTCGAATAGGAAACCTTCCAAAAATCATTTCAGTTGAAAGTGATCTCGACTCGACTGATGTTGAAACAACACGTAAGAGACCTTTAACGCCTCAGGCAATAATTATAGTTATATCTTTTGATTATATTTACATAGTAATAACAATAAAATACGTTCTATTTATTATCTCTAATGAAGAGAGAATTTATATTCTTCATATCTTTTAAACATTATTAAAAGTATTTAAAAAAATTGTATTAGTTTGAAAACGAAATATATATTTACAGAGTTTTATAACACTTTTATTTATGCAAGTATTTTATTAGTACAATAACATATTTTCTGTTACGTGTTCAGCTCTTATTTCTAAAAGAAGTAGATCCGACTCAAATCGCAACTCCAGATCCTCCTTACCCCCAGAACACGTTAAATTTACCAAAGCAGAACTTTACTCCGTTATCTGGAACCGAATTCTAATCGTCATCTGTCTGGTATCTTTCTTCATTGGAGCTATAATGATTCACATTTATCTTCCTCGAGAACTGTATATACCATTCAATGCAATTAACTCAACCTTAATTCCCGTAAATAGTACTATCAAAGTATTGCATGAAGTTTTATAAAACAAATAAATTCCACCAAAATTCTTTTACTTTTAAATAAAATGCTTTGTGAAAAAAAATGATCAATAAATATATATACATATATAGGTCATATAATAGGTCAATATTGTATAACAAGTGTACAACTTGGTGATATGTCTTAATAATATAGAACCATAATATGACTGTGGTAAAATTTGGCATAATTATTATAATAAAAAAATAAATAATAAGGAATATTTATGAATATAATAGCAGTTAAGAATCTTTTTAAAAAATGTTTTGGAAGTGTTGTATATCTAGAATATTGGCAGCGGACCACGTTATATTTATTACGATGTTATTGTGTTCATCGAGGACAGTATTAAATATAATTCAGTCATTATAGATGGTTTGTTGGATGGACTACTAGCGACAAAAAAAGGACTGCTGAACCATCTGAGTTTTGTCATCAATGTAATCAGTTTACCTCTGACGGAGATGATTGAGCTGTGACCTAGGACGTCCAAGGCATTCGAGTAAGCATAGATTAAAAGTTAAACCCCTGCTATTTGGTTGTTTTCTAGTATTTGAAGAATACTGGGTGTTGTGGAGTTAAATTAAACCATGCGTTGTGTTATGAACTTATTTAAATTTTATTCAAAAGCGTTAGATTTAACAACGAAACTCTTACAATATTCACTTACAGCAAATCTAATAAATATCAGTTAATTACAAATATTCGTAAATCAACGTTTGACCAAGGACTTCTAAATAGTAACATTACTATTACTATTGTTACTAGTGTTACTATATAGAAGTCCTTTGTTTGCCATAGTCACAGATACTCAACGATTTAAATAACCAGCTTTGGGGATAATATTATGTGTGAAGACGGGCATCCGAATGTTTGTTAGTAATAACTAGCAAACTAGCGGACAACTTCAGTTTTAACTATAATTGGAGGTAAACTGTAGGAGGCCCCCAACAGTCGTCTATATACTTATGTATATATATATATAATGTGATGGAATTTATAGCATGGCCGACCGCTCCAAGCTGTCCAGGAACAAAATAGCTGAAGCTTCTTATCATAATCATACTCAAAACTGGAAATTTTAAAAATTAATCAAAATGTGTATTACAAATCATAAATATTTATTTAGTTATAATGTTAAAATAATCATCATAATGGTAAACACAGCGCTGTAGAGGCTTCTAGATCCAATATGCCGCTTTTATATTGATAGTTTTTGGGTTATAGCATCCCGATTATACATTTCACCACACACTGCAACTGCAATATAGACATCAAGAGACTTCAGATGCAAAAACTAAGCACGTTTAAATCCGGGCTCTTTGCCGGCCATTGGGGTGGTTGGATCATATCGGTTGTGTTATCCTGGAGCCATTCTACCATTTTACGGTAGCATCAGCATGCGTAAATGCGATTTGACTGCATTTATTATCGTGTCCACTGCCGTCTATATGGTTATAGTATTGTGATCATGATCGAGCGTATACAATATATATTTCAAATAATTACTTAACAAAAAAACAGAATAAGTCAGAACAGCAATTCCGGCTTATTCTGAATTGTTTTCTTTTACTATTCTGCCAAATTGGATATTTACACATTTTTAAAACTTATATTTAATTATTTAGAAGGGAATTAAATACTATAAATCGACTGAAACAATAATATGGCAAATTTCAGCATTAATAATTTAATTTGATTATTTAAAAGGACAGCATGCGAAATGTGATTATATATATTCTTTAATTCTATGATTACTTCCAAAAAATTATATTGGTTAATGCACAGTTTGGCTGTCCTAAAATTACGTCACGCTTAAGGGAGGGAGAAAGGGTGGGTTGATGAAAATATGACGTCACATTTTCGTTAGATTTTTGCATAATTTTAGAGAAGTAATGATGAAAAGGTGAAAAAGTCATAAAAGATGAGGAATGGAAACTGAACTATGTTAGAGAATCTGAATACTTTTTTATAAATTATTTAGTGTAGAAATGAGGACTGTTGTGGAATAAGATAAAGATCCTTGTTCTCCTTATTGGAAGAAGGGTTTTTTCCAACTCCATTGCTGTAAAACAAGACAAGAGTGGTCTTTTGTGTGATCCTGAATCTGGAATTTATCTACCACTTTTCTCAAATTTCCAGAATGTGATTCTATATAAAAAAATAAAAAAATTTTCAGCACAAAAAGTGCCATATGACATTTCATGTCCTAAATTACAAACAAAACTGTTGTTTTGAGTGTGTATCTGGGAGTTATTATGCAACTTGCGTTCTATCTTAAGTCTCATAGCAAAAGTTGTAGACTATTGAAGAAGAAAGTTACTGCAGGAAAGGCGCAACCAAAACGAATCACTGCAGTCAGACAGCGAGAAATGATGTACCTATAATATGATTGTAAATTGAAATGAATCTGTGGATGAAGAGTATGAATGGCACAATGCTGAAGAAGTTAAAAGAAATAAGGATTGGGGGTGTCGATAAAAAGCATTCAAATTCAATTTAGAACCCCAATAACATAAATCAAAAATAAACAATCTGTTTGAGAAGATGCTTATAGGTAATTAAACTTTTGTACAAAAATCATTGATCAAACCCTTTGTATGTTATGGTATGTTAATTGGGTTCTGTTTCAAATAAGTATTTGGTAACTATATTGTTTTGAATACGTTTTATTCCTATTATAGATTTTCAATTAATGGAAAATTTATTTGTAAATTACACTAACTTCTCGTGAATTTTCATTGAGTCAATTGGATGCCATTTTAATATTTAAAGGTCAACATTTATTTTATACATATACCAATCTCAGTAAAAATATTTTAATGGAGAAAAAGATGGAGGGTAGTGCTAAATGTGTCGTAATTTTGGAGAGAGGGTCGCGGAAAATGTGATGATCTGTGACGTGAGAGGGAGGGAGGGTCAAAAATCGTGAATAAAGCGTGACGTAATTTTAGGACAGCATCTAGCATTGGTTAAAAAATATAGTTGACACATCCTGTCTCACTTATCATATAAAATCTAAATATATTTTCGGACATTTTGTATATGCAATTTTTTAAAGATTCATTTTTCAAATCGCTTTTAGAAATTTGCAATCTGAAATTCACAATTCGCATTAGATGTGAATTATTATTTTAATATTTATAAAATTAGTGTTTTAAAATCTTGTATATATTGTTTTCGCAAGTTTTTGTATATCAGTTTATAAAGACCTACTTCAAATAAAGGGAAATACTGTTGTGACAGTAAAGTCAAAAAATGTAAAAATTTATATAAATTGTAATACTTTTAATATTATTTTTAAACATTTAAATAACGTTAAATATTAAAATTACAATTTAAAGTATAACATTTTTTTCATTCTTTCTGAGAATCACAAATAACCCTTTTTTAAAGTTTGAAAACATTTTATTTTCTAGTGACAATCAAGGAATCTTATATTTAACAACTTGATTGTAAGTTCGACATTTAAGTCTTAAATGATATTAACCCTATATGCTTAGGTATCAAAGCATTGTGTTTATTCTGACAACTAATATGCAAATTGTTTAAAGTATGCTTCACAAAAAAGTATTTGAAAAATTGTTTTACTTTAAAATTTTGATATTTAATTAATGTGAAATAAATATTTAAATATAAATACTACAATAGTATTATATAGTATTATAAAAATAATAGACCACCTATAAAACGTTTTATTATTATCATTACTAAAGTGATTATTAGTACTTCATGCATCACAAAAATTGCTATGATCAGGTGACTTTCCTGAAAAATATAATTTCTCTCTAAGAACAATTTTATTTATGGAAATATATAAATAAAATCACAGCTCTATAAAAATTTATATTGAATTTTTATTTAATTTAACTTTATTTAAGAAATAATATAGTATTAGTAACCAAAATAAGGTTACAGTCTACTTCGCCTAAACTGAAAACCCACAAATCTTAACAAATTGTCTGGTTTATACATTGTCTGGTTTATGGAAAATAAAGAAGTCAAGGGCACTGTCTAATAATATGCTAACAAACATTTCTGCAAATTTTCAACAAAAGATATTGCTCTGATCCATAGAAATCAATAGTTATATAGTGATTTTCATAGAAAAATGTCAGTTTTAAACACCAAACTAGCTATAAGGAGGTGGCTTAGAAAAATGCTCTTTCTCTACTACTTTTGCATATATTTCATATATATATATACTCAAACTACTGTTTCTGAGTTTATTTTTAATATTAAAAAAGTTCCAGCTAGTTTGGTGTTTATTCCACATAGTTTAAGTTTTCTGGCTAGAATATTGCCATATAACTATCAATTTCTCTGGATCAGAGCAATATCTTTTGTTAAAAGTTTACAGAAATGTTTGTTAGCATATTATTATTTGACATGGTTCAGAGTTTATTTTTAATAATAAAAAAGTCTTGAATGTTTGTTGTTTAAAACTGAAATTTATCTTTGAAAATTGGCATATACTTTTGATTTCTCTAAATCAAAGTAATATTTTGTTGTTGAAAGTTTGCAGAAATGTTTGTTAGCATACTATTATTATTATTTCAGGTGGTTTGGAGTTTATTTTTGATAATAAAAAATTTTCAGCTAGTTTGGGTTTTCTGGCTAGTTTGGTAAATTCAATTACAAATAACCCAAAATAAATTTAATAAAAAATACATTTATGCAAAAAAAACTTTTCAGAACTTGTAATCCCAATAACTTATACAAAATTTAATTTTGAATAAATTTCCTGTTAATTTCCTCAGAGTAGAAACAAAACACAAATAATTGAAGAATTGGAAAAAATCAGAGGTGTTTTTTATAAATATACAAAATATTTGTTTGCAACACCATTAGACAGTTTCCTTGTGAGATAATATTTCATATTGGTTTAATAATTGTTTAATCTTTTAAAGCAATTATTTAAATTTTGTTTCTATGAAAAAGGGGTTGAACAAGATAATTACTTTTCATATTAACTTTTTAAAGACATTTTGTTTTCTATTTTTTAATATCAATATGTAGTATGGGATCCCAAAGGATTTAATAAAATGTTTGGTGCAAAAGGTTTGATACTTTTGCTAGGTAATATGATCCATGGAATGATCAAATATAAATGTTAACAAATTGCAAAAATTCTACATTATTTTTTTATGAGCATTTTAGTGTTTTTCATATTAAAGAATAGGAGGTATTTCTAAAGTCCCACTTACATGAACATCCTAGATTGTCTTCTGGGATGCTCTTACATGGGCATCCATGATGCCTGTGTAAGTCAAACTTTTTTGTATGTTGGATGCTTGTGGTGAGTAGAGCCAAGCTCTACCTTTGACAGCATCTTTACAGTTTGATTGGCTATCACTTTTTGCTATAATATAAATAATACATTAAAAGAAATAAATAATATGAGCATTTAATTTATAATCAAGATATAAATTGCTTAAGTTGATCACTTTTATATTAATATAAAAAACTAATAAATATTTATTTCTATTAAAATTTTGTATAGGAATTAATCCTTAAAATAATATTTGTAAACCTAGTATATTCTTACAATACAAACATTTTGTATACCTAATTATTTTTTTGCATATATATATATATCTACTTATATTTAAAATGACATATATATTAATTTTTTTATTAATTACTGTTAGAGTTTAATTACTCATATAATTATCAGGTAAGCATATTAATTATAATTAAATCTATTAAAGTAACTAGATAATGCTTACAAATGTTTTTATTATATAGGAAATATTTTAAATTGACAAATTTTAATTTTTGAATAAATATTTAAGAATGAATAAAATATGAATAAATTTTGTATAAATAAAATATAGATATACAAATTAACAATTATTGTTTATTAAATGCTTATCAATAATTAACTTTTACATTAATAATTATTAATTCATTTTTGTAAAGATTGACAAATAAGTATGTATGTGTATTGCATAATATATGTATAAGTGTGTTTTTAGTTTTGTGGAATTACATTATAATATATAGTAACATATTTTGTTATATGTATTATTTATATAGGTATGTATAATAAAAAATATAAACTCTTATTTACAGCCAAATTTTTTAATTTCTAGTTGAAATAAACATAGTAATGATAACATGTTTTTCTAAAATACTTGAACAATAATTTAATATATTATGTATTTCTACCTGTTATAGACATAATTGCTCATATTAAATATTTTTATTTCTTTTAATGGAATAATTTTATTATAGCAAAAAAAGCAATAGCCAATCAAACTGTAAGGATGCTGGCAAAGTATACCTTGGTTCTACTCACAGCTGTTATCCAACACACAAAAAAATGACCTACACTGGCATTTTGGATGCCATCCCGGATTCTTGTGTAAGTGGGGCTTAAGGTTTTCATCCAATTTTCAAGAAAATGCCCATTTTAAAGAAAATAATGATGTTATTCACACTTTTGAATAAATTAATAAATATCAGTTTGTTAACTAAATGTTTTCTACATATTAAAAGCAAAATTACAGTGAAATGTCATGCTAATTATTTCCAGAAACCTAAAGCCTATTTTAGGCATATTTTAGCTTGAAAACCAATATTCAAATGTTTCTAGATAATAATTAATTTTGCTTGAAATATGTTGAAAATGATTATAGTGGGGGAGCATCCTATAGTAAAATATGCAGGATATTTACCATATGTTCCAAAAGCAATTTTATTGCAGAAATCATTTATTGAGGAGGTAAATAAACTTTTGGCTCAAAAGGGCAAGATTTTTTTTAGTTAATGTATCATAAATCATGAAAAACAAAATGGCCACCATTTGTACTAAAAATTGGCTATATATCGAAAAGTAAGCACTTTTACACCTAATAATAAATTACTAACAGTTATAAATATGTACCCAAAGTATCATAAACATATAAATTGAAGGTCATTAGAGGTCAAGGTATGTCACAATTGGTCATCGAGGTCATTAATACATACAAATGTACACAGATTAGACACAAATAGGCATGTGTTTTAATAAAGAGAAAAAACTGTTCTAAAAATAACATAGCTATAGTATCATAGTAACCTTACGATGTCTATATGCATCCACATTGGCAGTGGTATAATAAGATCTCTATGTTAGTTAATAAATCCCAACCAAGGAATGGTCAAGCATGCCATGACTGTTTTCCAGAAAACAGTTCAACATGCCAACCCTGGACTGATTCCTGTACAATTTTTTGATCAGGCAATCTGGATAGGGGCTCGTAAATTGCAGACAACATTCTCAGAAACCTTGGGAAAGGCAAATTTGTTGTCATGCTTGAAGGATTTCATATCATCAAATCTATTGAAGGTGGGTTAGGAAAGATGTTGACAGGATCTGGCTGGGTGGAATATTTAAAACAAGCTGGCATTACAACTGAGGGTATAGCAGAATCAAATCTCACAGCAAGTCATGTGACACAAACAACTGAAGCACATAAAATTACAGTTGTTGCACTCCATATTCTGTACCAGGAGGACTATGACTAATCTGGATCTGATTTGTCACTGGACGATTGGACAGAAAAAGAGTAAAAATCTTCACTAACATTTATGTTTTGGAATATCATTAAGAAGTACAAAACAATCCTACTAATTTTATTACATTCTTATCGCCAAGCAAACCATCAATTGAATGTCCAAGCAATGAAGGCCATTTTTTCTCTTCTTTTTAGAATGGATCATTTCAATTATGCTCCAACAATCACAATACATATCAGGGACATGAAATGTCCTTCCACCAACAGTCCGCTCTCAATTTGATGCAGGACTGTGGTGTATCAGCAAGACTAAGAGACGTTTTTCAGCTCTACCAACTGATGAAGCTTTAGAACAAGGAAAAAATAACAAAAAGGAGCAGGAGGGGTGATTGGTATTTCAGAAAAGCCAGCAGCAATGGATAGATTAACCTTGATTGTACCAACAGTGGCGCATCTAATCAAACACTTTGAACATACTGCTGGATTTCAAGTTTCAGATTCAGATGTCTTTCATCATAATGAGAATCTGGCTTCACAATTGAGATTTGAAATCTTCCTTAGAGATCTGTTGATGGTATTGAGACCAAATAATCCATTTAAAGAACGTTCAAAAGACCTTGTCTCTCTGGATGGGAGAGTGTGTCGAAGTGAAACTGCTGCTCACTACAAGTAAGTTAGATCTCCTTCATTGGATGCTTGTGGAAAGTCCTGATGCTTCTTCTAATACAGGGCCATCCTTTTTGACACTGTTATCAATATATAGCCAATTTTTAGTAAAAAAAATGGCGGCCATTTTGTTTTTCACGATTTATGGTACATTAACTAAAAAAATCATGTCCTTTCGAGTCTAAAGTTTTTTTACCTCCTCAATAAATGATTTCTGCAATAAAATTGCTTTTGGCACATATGGTAAATATCCCGTCACTTTGATCCCCCGCTATTAGATGAATAAAATGATATGCATGAATTTATTCAAAATTGTGAATAACATCTTTATTTCTCTTTTAAAATGGCCATTATGATTTTTATGAAAATTAAATGAAAACCATAAAAATGTCTCCTATTCTTTAATATGGAAAACACTAAAATGCTCATAAAAAAATAATGTGCAATTTCTGCAACTTAAGACTTAAATATTTGATAATCCCACAGATCATATTACTTGATAAAAGTATCATACCTTTTGTACCAAATATTTTGATTAAAACCCTCTGGGATCCTGGACTAATATATTATAACAATTTATGTTAGACTGTATATTGTACATTAATCATATATTTTATTAACATTAAATATTTGTTAGTCATGAATATAGAAATGTATATATAATTTAAAAAAGATTATAAATCATAACATTTATTAAGTTACTATTTCAAGCATGCATGCTAGTCTCAAGATTTTTGAAAGATGATGCAAAATAGTAAGTCATGTTTACTTGCCCTATGCATTATTTTTCAAGATTAATTGATACTTTTTTGTTACAAGCTTTCTTTGAATATCAACGACTTTGCTAATTTTTTAATAATATATAACAGAGTTCATAGAAAATCAGAGTACAAACTACTCCAGCTATTCAGAATCTGGCCAATCAGAACACAAATTGATTGTCTGATTTTTTTGCCTATTGATACATTATTTAAAAAAAATGTCTAATTGGATCATCGGCTCATGTGAATTGTGAACAGAATTTGTAGAAAGGTCCCTATACTTACAATGTATTTTAAATTAGCTAATCAGAACAGCTCATCTAACCAGTATTATATATAAAAATATTCCTACCTTCATTTGAGGGATTATAAATAAATCTGAGGATATAATTTTCTGTAATCGATACCATGCCAATTATTGACATGTATATATGGTGAGAATGTTAAACTGGCTATATAGCTAATTGCATCATTGCATTTGTATCCCCTATTCCAATAATGGTGGACTGATGCCATTGTGTTGTACACTACAACTATGTAAATCAGTCCACATTTCATATTGTATATTGGGGATTGACACCATCATGTGGGAGTGTCATTTTATAATTAATGAGTCAGCTAAAGACTTACCTTGATCATAATAGATTTATAAAGTTGAATTAAATGCATGTTAATAGTTAAATCTATATAATCCATTATTAATCCTAAGAATTAGTAAATTAAAAGTTGTTCTAAAAAAAGGAGATTTTCTATTAACAATCATAAAATGGAATTTTAGTTAACAATCATTAGTTAAACTTTTACTACTAAAAATCGATTTTTGTCTAATTGGAACTCTGCCTAATCAGAATGAAAATATTTGCATTTTACCTGTTTTGATTAGCTGGAGTAGACTGTATTTGAAATTTTTGGAAAAAGTCAGGTTTATTTTACTTAGTGTCAGTGAAATGCAGGAGTATTTGAAATTTAGTTTAATATAGTTATTGTTATTACAATTGTTATTGTTATTTTTTTTATTATTATTGTAATGTCAACAAAAAATATAACCCATTTTTAATTAGTGATTATTCCTAATTTTTTAATATATAGAAAGTCAGTGTAAAAAGGGTTATAAAATGACATATAATGTCACAGTAAATTAAGGGCTTCACTTTATTACAGTTCTATGAACCCTGTATAATAATATTAATAATTTGTTAGCCTTGATGCACATATATGCCAATCACATTTATCTTTCTCAAATTTTTGTCTTTGCATTATTTGTTGTCCACATATAATATTTGAAAATTAAATATATAAACTTATAAAATTATGTTAATTATATTACTTATAAGCTGTGGTTAGTGTTGATCTGAAATTCTAAGATATTCCTATATTTTGTTTCAGAGAATGAATGGCTCAAAGTAAGTTGATTATTTTATTATTTTTAATAACAAGTTTCTTTCTCAGTTATATATATCATTGTTTAAGCTATTAATATAATTTTAATTATTGTTTACCTACTATTGTAGTTAGAATCTTCTAACTAATTCTATAGAATCTTATAACATTAATTTTTTATAGAATATTTATTAAATAATGTTGAATAGTGTTATAGATATAACCATTCTTTAAATAATGACTTAAAATTTTTTATTCAGTCCAAGATGTTTTCTGTGAATTTCTCGAAGTATTAATACACTCAGTCTTGTTTGAACGGAATATTTATCCGCGCGGAGTGTTTGAAAGACAGAGTAAATATGGTGTTGTTCTACAAGTAAGTAAAATAAATACATAACACCTATCTACAGTAATAATATTCTTATCTATAAAAAAAGATAATTATAATAGTCTATTTAATATGTTCTTTATAATTTTTTTTATATAATTACGGTTTGAATAATACGATCTCATATCTAATTTTAAAAATGTTCTATTGCAAATTGTGCTTTTAAAATATAATGATTGTATCTAATACGAGTTTTAGACCCCTAATTATATAAATTTATAAATTTTGTTTGACAGATTACCTGGAATATCGCTATAAACAACAAATCGATTTTTAATTTCATTTGATTTAATTTCATATATATATATATATTAAACGTTCAGGTTTGTGTACATCCACAAGTACGTCAATACATTGGCGAAGTTATCCGTTCTCTCAGAGAACATATTGTGAACCTCCGCTTGATAACAATTGTGATTATGCGTGATGACTCATCACACTCAGTCGTCGAACGTGTTGTCCTCTCATTGGACAATATTGTACCCGGAATAATCGAGTGAGCTCCATTTATTTATTTAATTAGTAAATTTGTTTTACAATTTAAAACAATTTTTCCTACACACTGTTTCTGGTATTTATAGAAGAACTCTAATTACTTGTACATATTACTTAAAAAATAAATAAAAACTAAGCCTATACTTTAGTAACTGAACGACATAGTACGTCCAGTACGCCTCTAAAATGGAGGGGCAGGTCATAGAGGATGGTTAATAACATGACAAGTCTAAATGACTAAAATCGAATGAATTATCTTCAAGTCTTTATTTGGGGAATATGTCTCTTCAGTGCCTTAGATAACTTAATTACCACACTAGACTATTTCATAAAGAATTTTTTGATTTCTCCCCGAAACTTCAATATACTTTAGCGGGATTATATTTAAGACAGAATATTTTTATTCTATTAAATTTACACTTACGAATATGTCATTACATTTAAAAAAATATATATATATATATAAGAAGCTCGAGATTATTTTAAGTAATAAGTTATTTCAAATCTCCCTAGTATATATTATATAGTTGAAACATTTGTACATTTAGAGACGAATCATACCTACAATTTGAAGAATATTTTCGTGGAATGCTTTTACGTGTTTCCCTCATTCGAAGTCTGGTGCAGGATCTAAAACAAGGTTGTAAGATCACTATCAGTGCTATCTTTTAAACGAATTTGATATGGACAAAAAGGAAAAATGTTTTTTATTATACTTAGTAGCTGACATCAGTTTATTATTACATAATATACCAAATGAATACTAATGAGTGGTTTCAGTTAACCGTGGGTTATTTTATAAATGGTTTAGACAAACCGATGATAATAAAGATAGCAACATATTATTAAATATTCTATTTTTAGGAATACAAAACTGTTTTTCATGTATGAAAAGTGTAATACTTTCTAATTATACATAGTAATCCATATATCGAATTATACTTATGATCAGAACTAATTAATCGGTCAAATTGTTGTTCTTATCTCATTCGTTTTTTTTGCCACAGATGTCACATGGGAACTTCAAGTAGAACTCCAGAATAATGGATCATTACGAGACATACAGGTAAGAGCTTTTTCTTTGTCCATTGTTACTTTATCCAAACTATAAATGTTCATAACTCTTCTCAGGTACTATTTTACAAAATATACATCCTCAAAATTTTATTTTTTTAACTTCTATTCAAAACTTCTATTTTTTGGATATGTTTTGTCATCACTCTCGACGTTTAGTTCACAATCTCCTTCATATGAATAATTCAACGCTTTATAAAATCGGAACGATTAGAAACGATCTCTCCCAAAATATTTAAAAACTTTTACCCAAACAACCGTATCTTATAACGTGTAGAATTTGATTAGCTTTTGAACTATTATGTTTACAAATCCTAAATCTCAATTGTTTCACACTCAATTAATACAAATGACGTGCCATGTTTATAATTTTGTGCCTAGATACCGATCTTTAATAAACAATATATTAATAATCTTTAGTTGTTCGAAATGATTAATTCAACACTTTTCATTTTAATTTTTAACTTTTTATTATGTATCTTACAACATTTTAATTGGTATAAGAAATAAACGTTACTTTGGTTCTTATTGGAAAAGCAATACCTTACGGGGCGTGTTGAATAATAGATATACAGACTTTGACAATTTCACAATATTTCACTATTATCCAAATAATTTTACTCATAGTATATTAAACTTAACTTGTTGTCTATATTATATATTTCATTATTTTTACCATTGAGACCAGTTTGAATTCAAATTAACAATTCCTGAAAACATTTCAGAGTTTTCCTTGGGTTCCAACTGATTTTCGAACTTCAGATTCGGCAAATAAAAGCATTGTTCCACTTAAATCAATGGACACAACACTTGCCAAGGTTCCATTTTTCTATCTTATCTTATAGAATGAATTATGTTTTAAAATACACAAAACATTTTATTTACCTTTTCATTGTAATATCTAAAATGGTCTATATATTTCTTTCTTTTTCTGTTTCAGATGCAGTTATTTATTGAAGGAACACCGTCGCTATGACGATAACATTCAATATATTGTATAATTTGCATTTTTATATAGGATTGTATTATTCAGATTTCTTATTTTTGTTCAGAATATCTATTTTTCTATTTATTATTAAATATATATATATATTCATTTTTTCATGATGACATATTATCATTAAGCTATCATAGAAAGCTTAAGCTTAAATAAAATTCGTCGAAAAAGATAAAGGAGGATTCCAATATATCTATATAACATTCCATCTTATAAATTTATTTTATGCCTCATAGTGTCTAACATTTGTTTGTTATTTATAAAGAATAATCTACAATATGAATTATGAAT
>JAUZNC010008506.1:0-16344 GCA_034780395.1 Vannuccia rotundouncinata | reverse complement strand
AAATTTATTTTATGCCTCATAGTGTCTAACATTTGTTTGTTATTTATAAAGAATAATCTACAATATGAATTATGAATAATAAATTGTTTCAATTGTTTGTTAATAAAGTTTGTGTGTGTTACGTTAGTGATTATTACTATATT
Source organism: Vannuccia rotundouncinata (assembly GCA_034780395.1). Classification (NCBI taxonomy): domain Eukaryota; kingdom Metazoa; phylum Platyhelminthes; order Proseriata; family Coelogynoporidae; genus Vannuccia; species Vannuccia rotundouncinata. The sequence continues at coordinate 16,201 of JAUZNC010008506.1, read as the reverse complement.
AAAATAAATTTAGTTTTGAATGTCTGACTCAAAGACTTTAATTAATAAATTAGGCCCCTATAGTAAGAAAAAGTAATATTATATCTAATGGGAGAAACACAATGAATGAAAAGCAGCTGCGCCGAGCTATTATTTGGTTAGATGGAACCTAAATTATAGTTTAAAATTTATTAAGTACTAGTAAAGAGCTGTCCAGTTTTCCAAATATGCTAGTGGGTTTATGGAGGTTTAATTATTACATTGATAGTACGTATTGATCAATCTTGATGTGTCAAACAATGCTGGTCATAGAGGTATAATTACATAATTCAACATCTTTGATGCTGGCCAACAAAATGAATAAGGAATATTGTACTTTTTCTGTCACTTTTTCAATAAAACATTACTGTCAGAAATTCATTAATTTGAACGTGTTGACATGAAGCTATTATATAATTTCATTCTGCGATGAAATAAAATATTATAAATTTTAATATTGTCATATTAGGTATTTAGGATATGTGTAAATTTACTATCAAGGTTCATGCTAATATAAAAATTCAAACTTATCTACAGCTCGTATGTATTTAAATATTTCTATATTATTTTATGTCTATATATTATACTATACATTTTTATATTAATATATATGTTTAGCTTGTATAATATATTATATGCATGCACACTGTTGTAATTTTTTCGTGTCATGCTTTAATATCAGCACTGCTGTGACTTCTCTGAAGAAAGTGTTTATGACCTATTATGTAAAGTTATTAAAAGGGTATTTTGATGCTATACGGTGCGCAATATTAAACTGAGAATTAATTGTATATATATCCTCGGTCTCTGAAAACCTTATTTTTCTAGCAACATGATTAGTGAAGTTACCCTAAATAAATATTTGAAAATTATTATTTTATTTAAAAAAAAATTTAGTTACATTTTGAATTTAAATAAAAATTTACAAGTCACTCATTTTAGACAATTTATAATAAGATTAATTTTCATTTTAATAAATTTCTCCGTTGCTATACTTTTAAAAAGTAAATAAATTTACCGCGGGAATTTTATACAGTTAGAAACATGTAAACAATGAGAAAATATATAATTATTACACTATTTTTCCTCGATTTCAATTCAATTATATATTTTTGTTCAACTCTAAAAGGTAAAATTTTGAAATAAATAATTCACTAATAATTGTTTTAATTATAGCTTTCCTTTTTAATATATACCTTCTATGATTATGAGATATTAAATTATATAAATTCAAAGCTATTGTAATACTTAATAATTAATTTATAAATTGAAATTTATAAATAGATTTAAATTATAAACATTTATTATAATAATATATTAAATCTACATATAAAGGAACCACAGAGCCAGTGAAAGGACTCTTAGGCCACCCCAATGTTGCCAATAAATTTTAGAAATTTTATATTGAGTTTTGAAACCCCAATACATTTTAAAGTTGAATAAAGAAAACTGGATTGAATTTAAAATAACAGTACTCCCCTTCATTAGTCACAAAATTATAACACATAATATATTCTGCCAAAGTCATACATTTTGCATCTGTGGTTAGTGAATTCATATGATTTGCAAACCATATAAATGGTTAGATAAAAAATTTACTCACTAACTGTTTATACTGTTTACAAACCATATAAATTATTGGCAAATAATGAATAATTATACCACTATAATTGTCTTACTTTCTGTACAAAAATAAAGATTTTGTTATAAAATTCATAATTTGAAAACCATATGGTCATGCATATACCATTGGAGAATTTTCTTTCTATAAATTCAGTTATCAGTAATGGTATTATTTTTATAATATTCTAGCTGCACTTATTAATTATTCAAAGGGCTTTTAATACTCTTGACATGCTGATAAAAAGTTAATGTTTGTTTTAATGATTTTTACATATTCCAAAAAATTTAAAATTTTCCTATTTACTTTCTGCATGTATATGAACCATAAAAATAAAAATATTATTTATCAACCATTTATATGGTTCATAAACTGTATGAATGGTTGCAACTGGATGCAATATACACAAATATTTAAAAGGAAGATCAGATAAAAATTTGAAACAGCCAGCCTTTTGATTTTAATTATTTCAAAATGAATAGTTTATTCAATAATATCATATTTCTACATGACATAAACAATTAATCAATATATAAAATACATAAAGACTATATAAATATATATAGACTATTCAATTAATGCAAGAAAAGGTGAATTTCATATATATTTGATAGTTAATTAAAAGTTAAGATATCAAGTTTAAAGATAATAAAAGTAAAATTAACTTAAGCCATGTTAAAAAAGTAAAGGATATTATTTAGTTTTTATACTAAACTGAGAAATATAGAAGTTCTGCTGATAGTGATAGTTAAGTATAGTAGTAAGCAGGGAGTAACTATTAATAGGTACATTTACTATTATATGGCAATAGACATTCTTGTTTTATTTATTGATATATGGTTTGGAACATTACGATTCTGATCTTATATTTAGCTGGAATTAGTGTTATTATACACATTAAACTCTGAAGACATCAAAAGTGGCTATTATATATTGCAATCACTTGAACAGATAATGTAGATACTGGTAGACTCAAGGCTCAACTACCAATATTTTAAGCTGCTAATGAGTGCAGAAGTCTTGCATAATGTGAATATAATATATTTTCTATATATTTTTAAACTTACGCAAAAGCTTTTTAAGTCTCAACAAGCATTTATATCAGAAGTCATCACTATTTATAAGCTTCAAAATTTCAATACAGCGACATCTTCAACATGCAAAAGATCTTTTTCTGCAGCCTGATGCTTAAAGACATGATGTTAGTCGAAGATAAGCAAACATAGTTTTAACTTTATATCAGTTAGAGCAGGTAGCTTGGCTTTGTGTAATATATTTAATGATTAAAAATTATCAGTAGAAACAATCAATCACAAAAAGCACAATGTGGTACTATATATTATTACTAGATTATTATATGATATATATTTATTATATGCCTAATATGCAACATTTTTATTAAATTGATCCAGTAGTGCCAATTTTATTGCCTATCATACAAATATAATGTACCTCATTTTGTTAGTAGTGTAAATATCTATAAATTTATATGCAACCAAGCTTACATGTTTTTATTCATGGTCCATATTTTTTTTAACATATAAGGACTTTCAATATATATGAACAAAATATATTTTTGTAAGCTGTAAAATAATAATATTATGCAAATTAAATATATATTTTTTAGAAAATCATATTTCTTGTGCCCCAAAAAAACCTGATGTATTATATTATAGGTATTATAATATTCCAACATTAAATGAATTTTATAAAAATAAATTAATCAAAGTATCATAAAAAAATAGTATTTTTAGCATGAATTTTTTATTTATTATATAATTATATATATTACCATTTAAATTTACTCCTAACAAAATTAGAATATATTATTATTTGATTTACAGACAATTTGGTCCAGAATAACTGTACAACTTTGTATAATTCATCAATAGTATAAGGACAATAAATAATATAAAGGCCAAACACAGAAGAAAACTCAACTTTACAAAAACAACCAGAATTAAGCTTTAAACATATTTTAGTTAATAACTTTTAACACATACTTATTGGCTCAAATGGCTTCAAAATATTGTCATATATATTTTGTGTCAATAAAAGTTTGACATTATCTTATGTGTTTATATTTATTATTGTTCTCATAAAATGTGAATATTTTTTGTCTTTTGGACTGAGTTGTCTTTGTTTAAGCTGCCCCTTTACCTATTATTTGATTCTAAATATAATATATTATTTTATAATTCAAATTTATAAAACTGTTAAAATAAACTCATACATTTTTCAAATTTATATAACATTTTTCCATTTAATTATTATATAAGTTTTTTTAATATACATTTTATAGATTTTCTCAATCTAAAAGACTAAACTGAAAGTACAGCCTATTTGATAAATTAATATAGAAATAAAAATATTACAATACATATTAAAGTACCAGTTAATTTTATATCTATTTATTATATCCCTAAAAAATATCTAGTATAATAACTTATAAATTACTTTAGTTTATAGCTTTATAAATTAAATATATTAATTACATTTTAATATATATATATTATATTAGGATTTAATTAGGATTAGCATATGTATAATAGTTTTAATATTAAAAGTTAACTTTTGTATTTATTATTAATATTTAATAAAGGGTATTGCACTAAATGAGATGATTGCATATGTTTTTTGGATCTATCAAATATTATAGGTACATGATCTTAAGATAGTATAAATCCATAAACAGCACTTAACTGATTTATTACATGATTTTTGTAATTTTAAACTAATTTATTTATAAATATATAAATTATTTTATTTTCAATAAGCAAAATATTTTTTATATTTAAGAGAATTTACCTTATTATGTATTTAAATAATATACACATATATTTTAATTTTTATGACAATTAATATTTTTAAAATATTGTAATTTTTCAATAATAGATTGCAGAAATTCTGTTCTTCCTTTCTAACTTTTCTATAGATCTTATATTTTATACATTGTTTAATTGATTCAATTACCTACTATGCCTCTAGTGTAGTTTTTTGTCATTCACAGGAATATGATGCATGACATTAGAGAATAATTTCTAGCATAGTTTTGTTTCGTTTGTATCCTATATTTGAAGCATTTACAGGCTTGTAATGCGTATATATCAAATAAATTTATTGTTGTTAAATATAGTAAATAATGTTTAGATAACATATAAAGAAATTTTATACTATTTAAAAGATAATGTACATAATTTTTAAAAATAAATTCTAAAATTAGTTCTAGTTTAATTACATAATAGTAATCATTGTGATATCTCATGTCAGTTCATTTGATATTAATCAGTTGATTAACTATGTTCAAGATAAATTTTTATCAGAATCAAGCTGACCAATAAAATAAATTTTAATAATTATTGATACTAAGTTATTTTACACTCTTTTTTTATGTAAAATAACATAATGTTTAAACTGTAGGATCATATCACATCTATTGAGAGTGCGTATAACTTTTTTTTAATTCAATAATTATTTAATAATCTGTTTTCTTTTAAGAATGAAGTCAAGTCCAGAACAAGAAGAACAGCTCATCTTTAGAGAAATATGTACTGTGAATGGAATAAACTACGAGAGTCTAGCCATGGAGGGCAGAAAACTAAAAGTTCTAGAAATGTTCTTCACTGGGATGCCACGCATGGTTCGATTGAGTCAATTCCCATTCTTAGAAGAAGTGATTTTACTTGGACAAACTATATCCAAAATTGGAAGTTTAGACGGCTGTCCAAACATTCGAAAACTTTGGGTTTGTGAATGTCAGCTGACTGAAATTAATGTTTTTAAGGGGTCAGAGCAACTTACAGCACTGTTCCTGTATGGAAATTGTATCACAAAAATGGAAAATCTCGAATCTATGATTTCACTTGAACGTCTTTGGATTAATGACAACAAAATAACTCTTATTGAAGGTATAGATCACATGAAACACCTGAAAGAAATCAACTTGTCTGGTAATTTGATTGAAAAAATTTACAATGGTTTTGATGGAAATCCAGCCCTCGAGTCTGTTTTCATATCTGGTAATCAACTGTTTTCTCTTCGTGATCTCATAAATTTGTCTCGCTTACCTAAGCTGAAATATCTCGGGCTAAAAGATCCCCAATATCCCCGCAATCCTGTGTGCCTACTATCCAATTATTCAACTTTTGTTCTGTTTCATCTTCCGAATATTACTAAGCTAGACAGCTTTGATGTATCTTTGAAACAAGTAAAAGACATAGCAGAGAATGTTGTTATGAAGAAAAAGATGTTTTACTTCATGAAAATGCGTTGTATTAAGCGGACGTCTTCTGCCCTAATGACAAAACTGAAACATACAAAAGAAGAAATATTGAGAACACCCTTCGAAAGAATACGCGCTCTAGTAAAATGCAGTAAAGAGTTGCAGCGTAAAATGCATATTATCTCTACTGAACTTGAAGATGAACTGAACGATTCTCATGATGGCGATAGAAAAAAACTTATCACTAGGATTCAGTTGAAGTTAGAGAAATTGGATGCGCATATTATTGTCTGGGAAAAGGGATGTCAGTCTCTCGAATATCAATATCGGGAGGCTATTGATCATGTGGAATTTTTTTGTGATTCTGAAATTCGCTGTCAAATGATTGAACTTGAAAGTGGTGGAAATATCAAGTTTGAAAAAGGCACTCCTACACAAAGTTGGTATAAGCTCTGTGGTGAGTTGCTAGCTTCACGGTTTTGTGCGAAAGAGTTGCAATCGTTTGGTGTTACCGGCTTGAAAGTGAACCGCGTCTATCGTGTTCATAGCAGTTTACTCCAATCTGTCTACGACGACGCACTCAACGAGGCACTGGAAAAGCTCTCAAGTTCCACTGGTATGGATATTGAGCGGCTGTCTAAAAAACATCAGGAGTATTTGATATGGAGCGATGACCCTGACGCACCAGGAGCAGTTAATGAGTTGCTGCGAATTGTTGAAGAAGGCTTTAGACCGCCATCATACTATGCTGAAATCGGTGAGAATGAAGGAATTCCGCTCACTAACAGCCTCAACATTGCCGACTCGAAAAGAATTGCCAAGACACAAAAGGATTCGAAAGGTTTTGCTGGTGACGAGTGTCCATTTAGAGTAGCTCGCGTATTGGTTGTAAAAGTTTTTACTGGAGATGCAATGGTGTCACTTCAACCGGGAAAAGTGGTACACAATCAGGACGCTTTTGGCGGTATTCGAATGTCCCAAATCAAGAAGGACGGCGAATTTTCCTCCTGTGAATGTGCCACTCGTCAGATTGAGTACTTCATGTTCAATTCTAAAGTGATTCTTCCAGAGTACATTATCGATTTTGAATATTTAACTCAAAAACCGTCTACCTCACCGTTTCATCAAGTGATTTACAGTGAAACTCCTTTAAGTGCAAAAGGTACTTCGAAATCACAGTTATTTGATCTAACAAATATGGACAATGATGCTCTCCGGTATCCTCCAATCTTACCTGAACATCAGACGATCAGTGAATTATCAGAGTCAGTTATTTTGAACCTGACAAACACACCTGACCTCACTCATGTCACTCATTTGGATCTGATGGGAAATAATCTCACTAAACTGACACCACTCAATGACTTGACTCATCTAAAGTCGCTCATTATATGCTTCAATGAGTTGACGAAACTTGACGATATAACCTGTGTGAGTTTAGAATCGTTGGATGCAAGCTTTAATCGTGTACAAAGTTTAGAGGGTCTTAAAAACATGGTTCACTTAAAACAACTTGATCTAAGTTGGAATCGACTTCAAAACTCACGAGAAGACGTATCCTTCCTTCATAAACACACACCGAACCTGACACACCTTTCTGTGTCACATAACCCTTGGCAAAAGAATGAATCCCTTCGTCTTCGTATAATTGGACGTTTAAAGTGTCTCATTAAGCTGGACGATTGTGACATCACAGATGGAGAATCGGCTGCCGCTCAAAGAATGGCCGCTGGATCCAGGATATCGCAAGTCGTATTGCTCACCCACTCCCGTACGGACACTTTTACACCAAAAACTCTTTCATTGCACCCAGTGTCTCAATTGTTGCATACAATGAGTCGGTTTCGTCTTGATCGTTCAGTTGATGAACCAAACTGGCATTCAAAAATTACATCACTCTGCTTGAATAGCCAACATATCAGCAAAATTTCGAACCTCGATCGACTTGAAAATTTGCGCTATGCATCTTTCAACAATAATGATATTACTAGAATAGATGGCCTGGAATCATGCATTCTTCTAGAAGAACTTTCTCTTGAAGAAAATTGCATTGTAAAAATTGAAAATGTTTTTTCTTTAAACAGGCTTCGACGTCTATTTCTCTCGAATAATTACATAAGTTCATTTCCATCAGTAGGCTTGGATAATATGACAAACCTTGAAACATTGGCCGTAGAAAACAATAAAATTACCTCACTCCGAGGAATTGATAATTGCCTCTCTTTACTTGAAATCTATCTAGCAAACAACCGAATAGCGGACAGTCGAGAAGTGTTCTTTCTGAAAAATTTATCTAATTTGATTATTTTAGATCTTTTTGGAAATTCAATTACGCATTTATCCAATCACTACCGCCTAAGTATTATCTACCACTTAAAGACTCTCAAAGCTCTGGATGGTCAACCTGTAGAAGTTGATGAAGTAAATATGTCTCGTGAACTTCTAGGGGGAAGACTCACATGTGACTTCCTAATAGAAAAACAGGGTCATGATCGATTTTATGAAATTCGCGAGCTTGATTTTCCAAACACTGGAATACGCAGTGTTGAACTCACTCCGTCTGAGAGATTCATTAACTTGCGTAGCATAAATTTGGAACACAATGGTCTTTCTTCTTTTAGTGGACTTATTCAGCTAACTAACCTTCGCGTTTTATGCTTAAATCACAACCATGTTGAGTGCATTGTGCCAAAATCTGTAGGTAAGAATTTGAGCAAACAGGGGGATATTGTTTCAGATATGAAGATGTCGTCCCCATTCTTGGAGAATCTTGAAGTTTTGCATTTAGGTTACAACGGAATTCGTGATATGGCTCAGCTTCAACTGCATCGTCTGCCTTCTTTAAAAGCATTATTTCTTCAAGGAAATGAAATATGCACTGTAGAAGGTCTTGAGGGACTTCAAGATTTAAGGGAACTGGTATTAGATCGAAACAAAATAAAAGGTTTGTTTGAAACATCTTTTTCGAATAATTGGAACCTACACGAACTTCATTTGGAAGAAAATCGCTTTCGAGATTTGAAGAATTTTTCAGGGTTAGAAAATCTCAACAGACTGTTTTTAGGGTCAAATCGAATTCAAGACTTCAACGAATTGGAACGATTGGAATGCTTGCAACAACTCATTGAGATATCAGTGGTCAATAATCCTATTGCTCGGCGTTCTCTTCATCGACCAATGCTCATTTTCCGACTTCCGCGTCTTCAGATGATTGACGGCGTGGAGATTGGCGAGGACGAACGGGAAAAGTCCGATTTTTACTTTACTGAACAGTCTGCTTCAGTCAATACGACAATTTCCACTTTAAATGATGTTGTTCTACCAGGAATTCCTAGCAACTACAAAAGTTCGGTCCCGGTTAAAGTGACAAATGTCAATTTGGGATCAGCAGTGGATCCGGGAATAGTCGCGTGGTACGAGCAGTCCTCTGCAAACAATCAAAATAGCACCTCTGCTGTTGTCAACGCAGTAACAACCAATGCTGGAAGGCTACGAGGTGGAGTTCGTCTAGCCCCAGCCCCACTTCAGCCGCCGACTCAAACTAGACCAGTGTACTATTATGATCCATCTGGACACGTAGAACCCGCCAGTCGGTGGGGTTATAACAAAAGAAAATAAATTATGCACATAATGTTTTTTTATTTCAAGTCTTACACATACTTGTACTGTACATATATATCGTGTTCTATATATATTTTCGCTATGTTTTACTCATATATTTTTTATAAATCAAACACTGCTTCAATACACACATTTCTAGTATGCCCTATACATAATTTTACGGATGTAGTTATTTAACTAAGTATTGAACCTAAAAGCAACAAACTTCGCCTTTGTTTTGCCGTTTTCTATATTCGTATACCCCGAGAGCATTTTATTCTAACTAAATGAGTTGTATTCTTTTTGAATGTTATATACACATTTATCTGCTAATTGTGATACATTAGATGTCTATTGAATGTTTTGTATTTATATCAACTATATGAATGGTAATAAGAAATATCTTATTATGAATTATATAATTTAATCCTTATAATTAGTTGTATATTTTATTCAACGTTTTATAACAGTAGCTTTAATAATTTTTTATAGAATTTTTTGAAATATAATATATGAAAATTTAATTTGTTATATGTAATTATCGGTATATTTCAATTTTATGAAATATATGTGATTTATTTTTGCCTAATTTATGTATGAAGTTTACAAGTAATTACAAAGTTATTTAATGTTCCGAGAATAAATATATTAATGCATCAAGAATAACCTATTTATGTGATTTTATATCAAGTAATCAATATATCATCTAATTAATTAAACATAAATAAACGAAATCATTTAATGGAAATTCTATTTTTCCCTCACAATAATAATTTTTTAAAATTGACTGAAATCAGAATTTAAAATAGGGCAATGGTGTAGAGTAGGTATCAATTTTAACGGAATATATTAGAATTTTGCTGCGTCCATATATGTCCAATCGATTTTACTAAATGAATATTTTTAGTATCAGAATTGATATGTATGCCTTTTACTGAATAATTTTGTTTTTGATAGTTATTATTATAACGATATATTTTATATTTACATAATTAAATTATACCAATTATTGTTTGAATGATTATATGTGGAAAATTTTATAAAAGATAGATACGAATTAATTATACTTTTCAAATTTCAAACTTTTATATTTTCAATGTTGTGAAGTAATATAATAAAATGAATGCACCGGCGCGGTGAAGACACCCTTTGTAATACTAAACGCTAAAAATATAATCAAATTATATAAAATAATTTTAACAAACGCTATATATATATGGGTTGTCCGGAAAAAGTGTGCGTTTTAAAATTCTTAAGGATTCTTAATAGATATATTATCTTTTTACAAAGCTGATTATTCCCATTTCTAAACGGCTTCCCGACAGAGCATAGCTGCTTTAAATGCATAATAAGTCTCGCCCTCACAAAGCACATGTCACCGAACATTTTCTTAAAAAGAACGTCGTCACCAGATTTCCTCAGCCGGTTTACTCCCCAGATATTAAACTACCTATATGCGATAGATTCGTTTTTCACAAAATGGAAGTTAGACTTCGCATCGTCGTATTTAACAATATTCAAGAGATCAGAGACTTTCTGTGCAAAAGAATATTAACATCTCAATTATCGACCCGCATGCTCAACAAGGAGTTCAATGCCCTGCAATCACACTGGAGAGTGGAGACTATTATTATTAGATATTATATAAAATAGGGAATTTATGAATTGATTTATTTCTACTCAAAATTTTTGTGAAATATTTTGTACATACGAATTGATATCCTCTGCTATATTACGTCTCAATGTGTTTTAATTAACTATATACCTCTCAGTCTAATTATATCCTATAAAATTATATTTGTGCATAATATAAATTATTTGCAAGTATATATATATAATTACAAAAAGCTAATATACAGTTTTTGAGACTCCCTTCGTAATGCAAACTGACACACTACACACTTTGCGTACACTTGTCAATTATACATCCCCTCTCTCCCCAAACACCTAGTATTTTTTTAAATATCATCAATTTAAAGAATTTGTTTTAAATTATATACAATTATTGTACAATATAATATGATATTCGAATTATACATATAACACACAATTCTTTGAAAAATTAAAACTTTAGTGGTATGCTCATGGATAAAAATTTATTACCATGATAGATAGTAAAAGTTGATAACGACAATCTTAATTTATTATGACAATTCGGTTGTCGGTACTCATTTTAATTAAATGACTATACTATTATATGTAAACTTTTTAAAGCGTTATACGTTTACAATCGGAAAGACCCTATAGCTTCCACCATATACAGTATAAAAGCAGTATTTAACACCATTCAAAACAGCCTCACACCCCCCTATATGCGTTACGTAATACTTGAACATCCCTATACGTGGTTTTGAAAATTAATATTATACCTACAGAGAGCTTTATAATTATAGTAAATTTAAAATTGTTTTTATTGAATATTTTCCATTATTTTTAATATGTGCCACGCGAAAACACTTTTTCAAAAAATTTATCTATCAACAAATACTAATAAAAAACTTTTATGGAAAATTTAAAACAAACATTTTATCAGATAATAAATTAACATTATATTTTGGTTATATACTAATATTTTTTTCGGGAAACTAAGTAGTTATTTGATTAATTTTGAAAAATAATTAGATTTTGATTTAACTAAGTCACAAAAACTTTTAATGTGATTTAAATGGTGAAATTTGTATTAGAAGCGGTTAAAAGGTTAAAACGTATTATATTTTCATTTACATAGTGTCCGCCCGCTCCTAACGTTATTCTAAAGAAGGTGTTTTCTCTTGCGTTACCGTGCGTAACAAAGGGGTAAGGATTTGAAAACCACCCTCTTTAGCGTAACTTCAATCGAGAATGTACCCCCTTTTAATTTTATGAATTTTTTTATTTCAATGAAAAAATTTGCTTTGTTATAACTTACTATTATAATTACATTTATAAATAGTGTCTTTTTCAAAAATATGCAAACGAAAAGGTCTATTGTATATTTATTTTAATAATATAATGTTTTTAAATAAATTTGGTAGATTCGATCTTACTAAATTAAATTTATAATTGGATACATTTAACATACATTCGAATAATTTGTACAAATCATGGTAGTCGACACTATTTATCAGAATGTGGAGTTTTTTTGAAAGGCATTTATCTCTGGACTCAGTTGTCCCCATAGACAAGAAAAAGGCAGACTGAGTGAGATAAATATTTAATTTTGCAGTTACCTAATGATAAAATTGTCTCTTACAGTTAGCTTCTAAAAGATTGAAACTTGCTTTACTGGCTTAGTTGCACTTAATCAGGACTTTTTTCATTGACAATAATGGCCCAAGATCTTGTGCATGCAGAGCTCTATTTTGTATATAAAACACACCCTTATTGCCTAACATATTGTGTGTGCAATTTCCATTGAAAAAAGACATGGATTTATTTAATAAAAAAACATAATTTTTGCTTTTAAAATACAATACTATTAATTAAATAAATAAACAAATAAATTTTAACATTTTCAGAAATCACTTAAAAGCAAAAGTGCTATTATAATACAACAATATTACTTTTCCCATTGAGTAAAACATAATTTTAAATGTGGTAATTTTTTTAATAAAAATGTCTATAATTAAAAAAAATAATGATGCATTTAGATACTTTATATACTTTATATACATATTTCTATATATTATATATATCCAGAATGCATCAAAAAGCAGTCTTTTAACAATACCAAATATAACTTATTAAAAATTAAGTCTAAGTAAAATCCTAATTTTCCCAGACTGTCAGTGCTATGTAAACTAATTTTATTAATGTGGGAAATAAAATTATTTGAATTATTAACATTATGTAAAAATAAAACAAAATATAATGAACTTGTTAGTCAAAATAAAAATGAATTTATAAAATTAAAAAAGTCTACTTCTTTGTTTTCAATAATAAAAATATTACTGTACAAATCTGTACTACTATGCTTAGTCTTATAATACATAAATATCATAATTTAAAATATAATTCAATTTATTAATTAAAGAAAAAAAATTTCTTTATATCCAATAATTGTTTTAAAATGTATCATACCTAAAGACAATATAACATCAGAGAGATTAAATAAAATTTGAAGTCACTATTTATATGATTTCATGAATATGATATATTAACTATTAATATAGAAAGTCACTATTTTTATGTTCATTTAATTCAATAAATTTAATCTTAAACATTTTAATTATGTTTTTTATATAAAAAATATTCTATTTTATTTAAACAAGTTATTGTTATATCTTACATGACTATTGAATAAGTATAACCTTAGGTGCAATAAAAATAAAAATAATTTTAATTTGTTTTTCATAGTACTGTACAAATAGTGGCTTCCATAAAATATACCTGTATATATATATTGATAAAACACATAACCTTAACAAACATTTACCTGTTAATTACAATGATGAACAATGTTTTAGTAACCAAAAAATAATTTAAAATTACTCTTCATATTAATATAATAAGGTTCATATTTCCAATAAAATATTAACATTTTACCAATGGTTATATAAAATACAATTTAATATCCTTATGTAATGGTTATATTCACACCATTTACAGAATATACTTTAGAAAAAATTTATTCCACTCTCATTTATAAAGTTATGAATAATATTAAAAATGGAACATTGTTTATATTTCTATTGAATAGATATAATTTTTTATGAATTATATTTCAAAAAATATTTTTTACATTAATATATAAACTATATATCAATAAAAGTTGCTTAAATTATTTTTCTTATTTCTAAAAAAATAAATATACAAATTAGATTAAAAGCTTTTTGATAATTTATGAAAAAATGGAAAATGATTATGCTTGTATATATTTATATATAATATTTTATATTATTTATTGAACATTCAATCTTCAAACATTCATCACCCAGCTGAAAATATTGATTTTATTATGATTAATATTAAAAATCATAATGAAACAGTTGAAAAAAATTTCTACTACAATAACCTACAAAACTAAAATAATATTAAAGTATATGAATATAACAATATCACATTTATTAGGACTATTTTTCAATAATAACTTTTGTCAATAATAGTCTCACTTTGTTTGGCATTACTTTTGATTTTCAATAGCTGAGTACCTAATTCCTGGCTATAATTATCTATCATTATTAGTAGTTAATAATATTAGTATCACTAATTATTTAATTATATTAATATATAATTCTATTTGTAACAATATGTCTTATTTGCAATAAATATCAAAGAATGTTATTTATTTATTGTAATTTATATTTATATTCATAAATAATGGTTTAGCAAGCAGACGTATTCTCTCCATCTGTTTCGTTCGGAGTGTTAATGTTACCTGTTGTCATAGAAAGTTGCACTTTACTACTACTTTTTTATATCATCTTGTTCGTTGAAAAACGAGCTATCCATTGATACCATTACCTTGATCATTGACTACAGCCCAGCGAAGATACCTCGAGTTAACTCATGTTTTTTTTTTGTCTTTCTTTGTGTATGACTCAATACAATTGAATCAATACACCCAGCCACTGAATTATTTCTTTCTTCTCACTATGTTACCGATGACGCGCTATACCATTGAGAACATTATACGGATTTACCAACGATCGATAATTTGCTTTCCTCTGCGTAAAACACGTCGACTATGTTGGTTGCTTGACATAGCTTTGCCTCACAATTATACACGCACGATAGACAGGCAATTAGAACAGGCCAATACTGCAATCAGACAAACAAGCATTTCATCTATTAATAGTCTTCAACCTAACTTTTCACTTTACAGGAATTCCAAGTTGGATTTACCTGCTGAGCAATTGGTGTGCATCATTAAGTCACCGGGAGATGGGCATTGTCTACTACACAGTCTAAAACATTGCCTGTATACTTATGGTGATCACTACACTATCAAAGATCTAATTAACATCCTGCGAGCTGAATTTTTTGCCAGACTAGTGGACTACTCGAACTTCTATCCAAACGAAGAACTTCCTGCCCAACTGAATCTCTACATCAATTACAGAATATACAACACGGCGTTCGGAGACCTTCTTCCAATGATTCTTGCCAACGGCCTCTCATGGGTTATACGAATATTCCAATCGACCTCTCCACTGGATTACCTTGATGTTCTACCATATAACTATCGATTGGAGCATCCTTCACCGTTGACGGTACAGCTTTCCGAGGACCACTATGATTCCGTCATGCTCAAGTCCCGGTTACTTTCAGATCTTCCAACAACTGAAGCCACAACTACACCATCAAATTCCTGTGAGCATTCAGATAGCTCAAAGGTTTTCTCCGTCCCTATCATCACTACTCGTTATTCTTATACTGGGCTTACTAAAAATAAACGCGCCACACCCTTGCCCGCCACATCTCGAATTTCTATAAATAATATCCAAATTCCTTTAATTTCACATGCAAAAAAACCATCTCTACATTGCCTGCAAGTTCTCCTTCAAAACTGCAGATCCGTACACAACAAATCAACGCTGATAAAGGAATATATCTCTGAATTAAACAGTGATCTTGTGATTCTAACAGAAACATGGCTACGGGCTGACGGCTCAAATGGAACAACACTTGCTGACCTGATCCCAACTGGTTTCTCCATTTTTACTGAGAATCGAGTTCACTGTAAAGGCGGTGGAATCGCTGTTCTTTATAAAAACCATTTAAATCTTGTCCGATTGCCGAACTCTCCCACATGTTCTTTT